>APFE031423890.1:2766-29758 GCA_000404065.3 Pinus taeda | reverse complement strand
TAAATTATTTGGGTCATATAGTAGGGGGAGGTGAATTGAAAATAGATCCCTCTAAAGTGGCAGTCATTGTAAACTGGCCTAAACCCAAGTTTGCTACAGAAGTGAGAAGATTCGTAGGAGCACCCCAATATTGGAGGAAGTTCACTTCAAATTTTTCCTCAATTGTAGCTCCCTTACATGCTTTGACAGGATTGAACAAGGTGTTTCAGTGGGGAGGCAAATAGCAGAAAGCCTTCGACACCTTGAAAGAAAATATTAGTACAACACCTGTACTAGCACTGCCAGATCTACAAAGACCATTTGGGATCCAAACTGATGCCAGTGACTATGCCATGGGAGCAGTGTTGACACAGCATGGTAAACCCATATGTTATCATTCTGAGACTTTAAATCCTTGTTAGTTAATAGCGATGATTCAGTTACTTGAGAGTTTACTGTAGCAAATCCTAAGATTTGGATGGGGCACTTGTGGTATTTGCAGCATGCTTACCAATAGGCCCAAACACTCTTCTACACAGAGATCTCCTTTTGAGACCTGTTTTGGTTTCATACCAAGGTCTCCTTTGGATTTTGTCTTTGGTAAAGATACCATGGTTGATAAACACAGTGATGTGGACAAGGCAACTAGGTTCATTGAACAGATCCAAGCGATCCACCAGGAAATATAGGAACAGCTGGAAAAGAGCCAGGCCAACTACAAGGCTAGGCATGATAAGTATCGAATGGAGCATAGTTTTCATGTTGGAGACCAAGTCTGGCTGTATATCAGCAAGGACAGGATGCAAGGTGAAGGTAGAAAGCTAAAACCTATCAGGTATGGACCCTTCAAGATACTTTAGAAGATTGGTGAGAATGCTTTTTGCCTTGATCTACCAGCTTACATGCACATCTACTCAGTCGTGAATGCAGATTGCTTGAGGTTGAAGAGCAAAGTCAATTACCTTCTGTTGATGACTTGCTACCTGAATGCCTTAATGAGTTACAAGAAGACACAGTGTTGGATAGGAAGGTGAGGACGATGCGCAGTGGACAAGTGGAATACCTCAAAATTGGGTTTAAAGGTTCAAAACTGAGCAGTGTGAAGTGGATTGAGATTGGACAAGTGATATAGTAATTTCCTCACTTAGTCGATGCTTGAAGAAAAGCAACTTTTGGTGGTCCAAAAGCTTTTTCAGTAGGGAGGTCGTGATCCGAATCGGATCCATCAACGACTGACAAAGAACCTTGACTGTATCGGGATGAAACAAATCTCTAAAGAATCCAAAACAGCATCAAAAACACCCTGAACTAGCGGCCATGGCAGCCGACGTGGAACGACGAGGACCTCAGTCAAAGCGCACTGACCGAGGCCCATGGAGACCGTGCAGATGGCCAAAGTAGCCCCTGGGAGCCTCGGATCAGGAAACGGAGGTGGTTTTTGATGTGCAATTAGCGCCTCGCTGGGCAAACAGGGCCGAAATGGAAAGGCCTTAAGCACTCGGTCACGTTGGGAGCCAGAAAACCGTGAGTAGAGAAACGAAAAGCGTTAAAGGACAAAGGTGGGACCCGCGCTCTGGAAAACCGACGGTATTGATTGGGGCTCCCTTGAATGATGAGAGGTTTTGGAGGAGAGCGGAGTGATCCCACTTAACGATCGACGCGTGGTAGCGGAGGTGAGAGAAAAACCACCATGATCGTGTGCTATCAGTCGAGCAAGTCAACTGCGCTCGACGTGCGTATGAAGTTGGATCTAGAGGAGCCCAGATCGGATGGTTGAGATTGCACCTGATAGAAAGAAGCGAAATTGACAGGGAATTAAGCTGTGATTTAAAGGGATTTGGAATCCATTTGACCACCACGATGGAGAAAGAACGTTTCCACGACATAACCGAAGAAATGAATCGACGAGCAGACTAGTGTTGTTCTAATGGGGACACGTGGCACTTCCCGAAGTGTTCATGCTGATGCCGAACAGGGAACTCCAAGCGCAGTTGCAGAAGGAGAATCGACGCAGGCGGGAGAGGAACCAAACAGGAATAGATATCAAATGGTTAAAACCATGAACAGAGACAGTCGAAGAGGGGGATTTGGAAAGGAGTCCAAGCAACCAAGAGAGACAGTGAACAGTGAACCCTGAGAGAAGGACTGAACACAGAGAACAGTAAAGCCAAGCAGAGGAGACAGAGGGTCGAGCTGACCACAGGCGGCTTTGAGCACCAGAGAGCTTGAAGATTCAAGCCTTCCCATAGGCAAATCTGTCCGGACTGAGCACCACGTTTGGCTCTTTCCACTATAGACCAAGGGTCACAGAGCTGGTAGGAAGAAAAAGAGTTTGTGTACTCCGAGTGGCTTGGGGAATCCAAGAACCATCCTACCTAGCAAAATCTGCTTCAGGAGAACTCACATTAAGTCCCTGTATTGTAATTTCTCTGCTTAAAGACACAATAAAACAAGGCCACCACTGAAGCTGGACCGGAGACGTAGCCCTGGACAATAGGGTGAACTCCTTATTAAAAATTGTTTGTATCTTTGTGTTGCTTACTATATTTCTCTGCTGTCTTTCCATTTAAATGTCTATGTATTGGCAATCTGATTGATCTGTTGTTTCAATAACACAGATCACACACCAGCACATGAGTCTGTAATACCTTTTGTTTAATAAATCTTCAACTGAGGTCACTCATAGGGTGATTATTAGATCAATGATATATGATGATTATTGCAGGTCTTTGTCACGGGATGAGTTCTTGTGATAGAAACAACCTGAACCTAGCCTGTCTCATGCTTGGGCTGAGTTTGTGGCATGTCTAATCCTTAGGCTGAATTCGAGCTGAATTTGTTACCGAATAACTTCTTTGTTGTTGGTGGAATGTTGGCAGTGGAATGTTGGCTGTGGAATGTTGGCGGTCGAATGAAGTAGTCGTGTGAAGAATATATGTGGAATGAAGTAGCGGTGTGAATAATATATGTGTTGGCTCTGAAGTGAAACACTGGCAAGTGGTGAAACACTAACAAGTGGTGCCAAATATGTCAAGTGGCATGAGTATCAAAAACTTTGGATAAAATTGTAATGTACCAGACTTAAAATCGCAAGGGGAAATCTTTAGATAAACTTAACAGAGCCAAACCTTAAAGCGAATCCATACTTTGGATAAAACCTATTTGCCAATTGCATATTCTGTAACTCTGCAATAATACCTCTAAAATTAAACTTTGGAAAAAACCATTGTTTTTGCAAAAATGTTCGTTAAATACATTGGTCAACACAAATTAATAGCGATTCAACGCTGGATCGATCGCTATAGTCCCTGTAGTGCCGTAGGCAGGGACTAATAACTTTTTGTATAACCTCATCATAATATTAGATAGATTATAAGGGTTCCAAAGATTGTTGTAACTAATTCCTTATGCATGATGTATAGTCTATTTACAAAGAGTATAATACATCTCTAAAAAAAATCATTTTACCTTAGCAATGTACTTTAACAATAACATTTTTGTATAACCTCATCATAATATTAGATAGATTATAAAGGGTTCCAAAGATTGTTGTAAACATGGTGATTGATACATTTTTAAAATTAATGGAACAACACGAGATCTTAATTTTGTATGGATAATAAATTTTTTCGTAATGAAATCATTTTTTCTTTCAAAAATCAAATTAATAATTTGTAAAAAGATGATAATTATGATAGTTATATAGTTAGACTAAACATATTATTTTACAAGTTTGAAAATAAAACAGTTAAAAATTTAATATTTTTTATATTTCACTCTCTCAATATCACATTATCCCCATCTAATAGAAAAGTAACATACACCCATACACCTTTACCCCTTGAGATTATCATCTATCAAAATTGATTAACTTTTTATCTTAATGTTTCATATTTTTATTAAAAAAAACATATCCATTTAAATGTAATTTAAAATTAATAATTAATAACATTTAAAATTACTAATTAAAAAAACTATTGTGAAACGTCTTATGATTCAATTTTCACCAAATTTTTGCATTTTAAAATAAATTTTTATCTTTAAATTTTTCACATTTTTATACACTTCCTTACCTGGCACATAGGATCATCAATATTCAATGTAAATGTTGACTTAAACATTTTTTATATTCCGAAAATTTTGATTATACATTTAACTTGCACATAATGATCATTTATATTCAAAGTAAAAGTTGACTTGAAATACTTTTTATGAAAACAAAGCACACATTTGCATTATCTTATCTTATAAGAAAAATATTCACAATTCAAGGATACAATACACCAAGGAACATAAAATCTTGGTTATCCTGTTATAAAGTGTAATTTATTCATAAGTTGAAGGAGTGGTTATAATTGCTTTGTGCTTTTCCTAGCCTTCTTCAATGCAGGGAGTCTTGTGGCTCCCTATTGTTGGTGTCCACTATTGCCTTGTCCTCTCCCCTCTCTACAGGTGGTTTTTTATCTTCCACAGTCTTCATGTTTTCTTCCTTTATCGGTGTCTCTTGCTCTTCTTGGTTTTGGGTGCCTTCCTCTTTTGCCTCGTCCTCTCGCTTCTCTACAACTAGTCCACTCTCTTTCTCATTATTCATATCTTCCTCCTTTACTAGTAGGTTTTTCTCTTCCTTGTTCTTGGTGCCTTCCTCCTTTTCCTTGTCATCTCCCTTCTCCACATATGGTTTTTGCTCCTACTCACTCTTCTAGTCTTCCTCTTTTGTTGGTAGTTCTTGCTCTTCCTAGTTCTTGGTGCATTCCTCCTTTGCCTGGTCCTCTCCCTTCTTTACAAATGGTTCTTGTTCTTGCTCATTCTTGTTGTCTTCCATTTTTACTAGTATCTCTTTCATTTCCTAGTTCCTGGTGCCTCCCTCCTTTTCCTTGTCCTCTCCCTTCTTTACAAGTGGTTCTTGTTATTGCACATTCTTGGTGTCTTCCTTCCTTACAAGTGGTTCTTGCTCTTCCTAGATCTTGGTTCCTTCCTCCTTTTTCTAGTCCTCTCCCTTGTCTATAGGTTATTGTTGGAGTCTAATCTCATTTATGATTTAGTTTAGATTTGAATTTACAAATATTCCTTTTTTTTAATTTAAAATGATGAGAAAATGGTTTTTCACCCAAATTAAGATCCATAACATATTTCTAATATTTTAATTTCCCCTAAATATTCAAAATATTATATGTAAATTTCAAATTCATATAAGATTCAATATGATTCATATTATTATTTTGAATAATTTCATTTATTAAATTTGTTGGCATTATGGCGATGTGTTGTCCTTGATGGTAATCTGCTTGATAAATATTCAATTTGGTTATAATATGATGATTGTGGAACTATTGTAGATGGCATGTTTGATGGTAGAGATATTTCATAGGATATGAAAGAGAAATTGTAGTTCAAGTACAGATGGATGAAAAATGTTAAGTTTAAAAATTATATGTGAACCCTCTGAAGAAGGGTCACATACATCATATGCAGGTACAGTGAACAAAAGTCATGTGCATAATCTGAACCATGGAAAACTAGATGTTAGGAGCCATTACCATGGTAATTTCCAATAGTATTATGTCAGCAATGTCTATTTGATCCCATCAACAAATGCTAACGACATTACCAAGGATTTTCCCGAGGTATTGGCAAAGGAAAAAACTATATAAGGAGATGGAGGTCAAGGTTCTAAGTGTGCATTAGATAAACTATTCATATGTGATATGATCTGAAAACAGGTGTTCACCAATGAGCAAGGAGATGACTCAAATCTGATAGATCTGGAAGTGCATTAAAGACAAATGGATATACTTGCTTTATCAATTTATATTTGTTTGATCTATAGTTATGGTGATGGTATGTTCTGAATGTGATTGCAGTGATATGTGATTGTTGTGCACAAAGATCTAGGTTTGATAGGTGATTTGCAATGAAGTTTTGTTTCAATATTTTTAAAGATATGTACAAATTTTTTCTTTGTATTGTCACACACATGTGTGGATATACTTCATAGTAGTCACATATATATTCTAAAGTAATTTTTTTTAGACAATTGCCTAAATTTTTTTTTGGTATTCAGTATATTGAAATATATATGCAGATTTTATGCATGATAAGTTTGTATATACATAGATCTAGTTAAATACAGTCACGTATACATTCTAAGTTAAACTTGATCAAGGTTTGAATTGTTGCTTGATGATGACATTTGATGACATTTGTTTAATTTCTAGTTGTTCATCCATGATGTCTTAATTAGAATATATGAATGTATTAATAATTAGTTATTGAGTGGTGATTTGGCTTGGTATGGCATGACAGTATTGACAATGTGGTTTGATCTAGTTCATTATCTGATCTGCTCTAGTGGCTAAGTTGATCCAGTTCTCAAAGACTCATATTTTCAGTATTTTGTGAGTTGAGATCTGTATGCAGGTGTTATGCACATGAAACACATATATACATGGGTTTCTTTAGAATAGCCACGTATATATTCTAAAGTTAATTTGATCAAGGTTTGCAATGACTGCGTATTGTTTTAGTGATGATTGTCTTGTTAGTCACTGATTGGTTGATTGATTGATGTGTAACAGTCTTCTTAGATAGTGCATTGATTTGATATGGTTGCATTGGTTGAGATTCAATTCAGTGATTTCTTGGCTTCAATATTTAGTAACTCGATGTTTTAGAGATTCAGTTGGTCTACAATACTAGTGATTCAAATTTTGTGATTCAATATTATGGCTTGGGCTTATTGTTGATGTGGATCTAGTGTGAAAATTTGATGAAAGGTGGCCTACAGGTTTTGATGTTTGTTTGAGACAAGTGGATCCAGCATGAAATATTATTAAATGTGGCCCACAACATGTTGAGGGTTACATCCTTCAGTGAGGGGGTAGGAGATCCCTTATGGTA
The DNA here is from genome assembly GCA_000404065.3 of Pinus taeda. Taxonomy (NCBI): domain Eukaryota; kingdom Viridiplantae; phylum Streptophyta; class Pinopsida; order Pinales; family Pinaceae; genus Pinus; species Pinus taeda. The sequence goes on along the minus strand of APFE031423890.1, from coordinate 22,882 downwards.
GGAGCTGGTAAATGAGATCAAGGGGTTGTAGCTCCCTTCTAGTAGGTGTTGGAGAATGAGTGGAGGTTGTAGCCTCCTGTAAGTGGGTGTTTGCGTGTTGGTAAATGTCTAAACCAGTACAATATGTAATGAATATTTTCATTATATAATAAGAAAGAAGACAAAGATGACAACAGCGGTGGTTTTCTCCCACATTGGGTTTCCACCTAAAATCATGGTGTCCATATGTGTTGAGATGTTTCGTGTGTGTTGATGATTTATCTTCTCTTTACTACTCATGGTTACTACTTAATAAATGGATTATGAACTAACGATGCACTAGTTAAAAATAAATATCTAGTGGAATATATGAAAAAATAGTTATCTAGATATACGTTGCTTGCATTCACTAGAGTCGCGTATACACGTGGGTTGCATGAAGAATAGTAGCGTACAAAATTTTGAACGTTAAATTGAAAGGTAAAGTGAAAGTGAAAGGTATCAAAATGAGCAGTCAAGAGAGAGTATCTTCTAACAAGCCACCTTTTTTTAATGCAAATAACTTTATGACCTATAAATTCATAATGAGATCATATTTGCAGGAACTAGAAGATTATGTATGGGCGATTGTTGAAGATGGATATCGATACCCAACCTCCAATCCCACAGATGATGTAGGAAAGAAATGGTATTAGAACAATGCAAAGGTTGTAAATGTTATCTTAGTAGGTTTGAATGAATTTGAGTCTGTGAAAGTCATGCAACTGAGCACCAAAAAGGAATTATGGGATAATATTGTTAAGAGATATGAAGGTGACTCTAAGGTAAAAAGTGTTAAACTTCAAGCATATAGAATTCAATATGAGTCTCTTAGAATCCATAATGATGAAAGCATTGCAAGATTTTTCCTTAGATTAGATGAGATTGTTAACAAAATGAAAGGTCTTGGTGAGAAAATAAAGGTGCAACGGCCCTCGTTAAAAATCCATGTAATAACGTTAATAAAGTAAATATAATAACCAAGGTCACGACACATGTATTCTGAGCTGAATGTTAGGTAAAAACATAGTGATGGGGATCACTTGTGATTAATTAATGCCTATGAAAATTGGAAAAGGCAATGCAAAGGATTTGGAAAGGCATGAGGCATTAATTAGCATTTTATTTATGAAAATAATGGAGAATATGATAAAATGGAGGTGAAAGGCCACAGGTTGCATGTGAGGAGGAAAATGAAGAAATAGAGGCCTCATTAATAAAAAAGGATTCCAATGACAATTTTGTGCCTTTTTGTTAGTTCATATTTTTATCAATTTAGTCTTGGAGCTCTCATTATCTACTCTCTCTCATACTCTTGGATACTTATATTTTTCTTGGAGCGTTCTTGGAGGAGTGTGGCATACTTGGGATTTGGAGCAAGAATGAAAAGGAAGAGTAGGAAAGTGCAAGAGGACATCAGAATCAGCAGCTATACAAGGTTTTTCTTGTAGGTACCGAGATGCATGTATGATTTCCTTGCTATTTTTTCTTGGTAATGGTTTTCCATTGGCATGGATGATTGCCTGGATTGACAATGATTTTACGTAGCCTTTCCATTTCCTAGATAGCCATGGTGTTGTGGGTTTATTTCCTCTTGTTTTCTGGTTGGTGCTCATGTTCTGGGTTGAGTTACTAGTTCTTAGAGCCTTGGTTGGACAAACACTTTATAAACCCTGTAACATCTTGGGTTGAGTTACTAGTCCTGGAAGTTGTGGTTGGACAAACACTCTTGAGCCATTGGTGGGTTGAGTTACTAGTCCTAAAATCCCTAGTTTGACAAACTCTCTAGATCCCGGTAGCAGCTATGGGTTAAGTTAATAATTCTAGAAGCTTTGGTTGGAACAAAAGATCTAGAGCCCTAGATAACTTGGGTAGAGACCAATCTGGTGATGGTTAGTGATGTCTGACCGCAAGGTGGAATCATTGGTTGAGGGTTGATGTGGTTTGGCCTCTAGAATCCTTAGTTTGGTTTATTTGATTTGTTTCATGAGATCCCACATTCATGTTTGGAATATGGCGTGAGGGTGATTGGTGAAAAGAGAGATTTGGTTCAGCCCAATCTATGGTCGAGTGGTATGTGGAAGTCCCTGACTTGGTTGGATTTTCATACGATAATAAGAGCTCTTTTCCTTTGGTATTTTATGAGTATATGTGCTTGTCATTATGTGGCTTTAATGGTTCTATCCTCATTGACATATCTTTGGTTATTTGTTGGTTATAAGCATGTTTTATGATAGTTATGATTTATGCCTCTCATCATGGTTTGGTTATTATATGACATGTTAATGAATGAATGACCTAATAGATAACAATGTAGTTATTGTGAGTATATATCAGTCCTCTTTGACGATTCTCAGATAAGTATGAGACCCCTATGCTCAGATATGTTATTATGACCTATAGATTACATGTTTATGATATGTTTGATGAAATGCTTTTCATGGGTCGTAGGGGTCAGATCAAGTCTGTGTTCAAGTATTTTCATTAGTAACCTTGTTTCAATGTTATTTATCATTTTTAGAAGTTTCATGAAGTTATGGGTAGTGGCCTGAGTCCTTTCCCTAAAAAAGTGGCACGGAATTTGAGGTTGTTGGCACTGAACTGCTTGAAAAAATCCACAGTCACATTAATGCCTTGATGTGGGAGAGACTAGAGGGTCCCATTAGCATGCATGCCTTATCATGGGAGCGAATGAGGCTCCAGGTTAGTGAAAAAGCAAGTTCTCTTAGGGGAAGGTTTTGAAGCTTCTGAGGAGGGTCTGATTAGTTTTGTCATATCGATTCCACTTCCTTAACTGTACATGGGGAGTTGAATCATATCATAGTAATTCTTCATCACATGTTTACCTCATTGGACCAGTTAGCCTCAATAAATGTGGGAGGAGGGCATTACAAGGTGGTATAAGAGCATGGTTTCATTCTCCTTGGGTGATGTCTGGTTTCCATTCTCCTTGGATGAATGTGTTGTCATGTGTAGATGTCAGTTGCATGTATTTCCTTATGCTTGTGGCCTATGTTCTTGTTATGTATGCATGGTGGTGGTCATGGTTTTCATTGTATGTCATGTATAATTTGATAATGTTGTTGTCATAATGTGTTTATTATGAATGCATATTAGTGTTTGTATGTATTGAGTATGCATGTGTGTTGGACATATGTTGTTATGCATGCATTGTGTCTGGTTGGTGTTACAATTGTGGCATCATGCATGGTAACTAGATGATGATTGAGATGGTGTTTATATACTAATATGATTATGTCGATACATGTATTATGTTAATCTAGTTGATATTGCAGACGAGATATCCTCCCCTGAACTACACTAAGGTTTGTTGGTTTGTTTATCATTTGGTTTAGCTGACATGATATACCTTGCAAAAAGAGAAGATAAAAGATGAATAGAAAGATGGTAGACTATAGCTCACGAGATTCTCCCTATAGATCAGATGAGCAGCATAAGAGACTTGCTAGGGCACAGGAGAAATAAGTAGAGGTTAATGTGGTGATTCTTCAGAACTTGTTAGACTTACAGAGGAAAGGACTGCTTAGAATCAGCCATGAGCAGGAAGATAGGAATAATGGAGAATATGGTAGCAGGTCGTATGGTGCGCACAGATTGGATAGAGATGAAACATTCATAGATGGCATATTCTTGGATACACATGATAGATGAGGCAGTGGACATGGACTCTACTCTAGTTTTGGTTCGGACAAGTATCATGGGCAACATCATTATCATCCTTACAAGAGGAGTGACGGGGGATATTTTTTGAATGAGTTCAAGAAATAAAATCCACCTACATTTGATGGGGACATGAAGAAGTCACAGGATGCCAAAGCATGGTTTCTTGTGATGAATAAGTTCTTTAGGATGCATGATTACTCAACGAACATGAAGGCCAGAATAGCTACACTCAGTCTTAAAGGTAAAGCAAATATATGGTGGGAAGATGTAAATAATATCAAAGGTATTCATGAAGAGGATTTGACTGGGAGTGAGTTTGAGAGACTATTCAGGAAGAATTCTCTATTAGAGAGATACTATGATGATAGGGAAAAGGAATTATATGTGATGAAAATGGCATCTATGACCGATGAGGAGTACACTAGAATATTCTTGGAATTATTAAGGTATGTGCCTTATCTGAAGGAGGAGAAAGCAAAGATTCAGAGATTCATAAGTAGTTTTCTTGTAGTATTCAAATATAGGATTAAGTTTGATGATCCCAGATCATTGGAGGAAGGCATTCAGAAGCTAAAGCATTATTATGAGCAATTAAAGTGCAGATCTAAGACTAAGCAGGAATGGAAAGGTAATGATAAGAATAAAGGATAATGAGATAAGAAGTGAGCAATACATCAGAACACGGGTAACAAAGAGAATGCAACACCACCTAAGAAGTTCAATGCATTTGACAGAGGGAAGGGATTTCGTCTGAGGAACAGAACAAGGGTGATGATAGGAAACCCCTACAATGTTGGACTTGTGGTGGAGAGCATCACAGGAGAGACTATCCACAACATCAGGGTGGTAAACAACATATATACAATTATCAAGAGGCACAAATAGTGGGGGATGTTGGACAAAGTATTCCTCGTATTTATGCAATGCTAGATAACAGGAGGGAAGATCACCAGGAATCTATCACTAATATGGATGGTAAGATTTGTAATTAAATTGTTAGTATTTTGATTGAGCCTGAATCTAATTATATTTATGTTAATTCTGACCTGGTGGATAAGTGTGGTTTGAATAAAGAAGTGCATTTAGAATCTTGGTTAGTGCAATTGGCTACAGGTACAAAGAAGAGAGTTCATCATTGGGTAAGAGCTTGTGCATTTGATTTGAATGGTATGCCTACATCTACACGTCTGAATGTATTTCCATTGGGATGATATAGTATGATTTTCGGTATGGACTGACAATATCTTCACAGGACTAAGGTGGACTGTTATGACAAGGCTATTGAGTATTTGGATGAAAATGGAGAACAAGGGATCTTTCAATGTAAGAAGAAGGAAACATCAGTTAGAATGGTCACAAATGTGCAGGAAAAGAGAAATCGTAGGAAAGGGTGTGTGTTATTCACAGTGCATATTTCCAGTGAAAAAGGTAAGGAATTTGAGGATGCAGGTATCTTGAGAAGGCAGCTAGTTTCACATCAGTTTCAAGATGTGTTTCTGGCATAGATTTCAGATTTTTTGCCTCACGGGGAACTGGATTTTTTTATTGAGTTGGTACCAGGGGTAGCACCAGCATCAAAGGCACCATACAGGATGAGCACACCAGAGTTAGTGGAATTGAAGTTGTTTCTGAATGAAATGCTTGATAAGGGATACGTTAGGTCAAGTGTATGACCTTAGGTGCAACAATGTTGTTTGTAAAGAAGAAGGATGGTACTCTAAGTTTAGGTATTTATTACAAGAAGTTGAACAAGGTGACTATCAAGAACAAGTATTAATTTCCAAGGATCGATGACTTGTTTGATTAGTTGAAGGGAAAAAAAATATTCTCGAAGATTCATCTGAGATCAGGTACACATCAAAGAAGAGGACATCTACAAGACTGCTTTCCAGACCAGGTATGGGAATTATGAGTTTTTTGTAGTTCCATTTGGTTTGAATAATGCTCCATCTACTTCTATGTGATTGATGAATAGTGTTTTTTGTCCTTATGTGGACAATTTGTTATTGTATTCATGGATGACATCTTGATATATTCTAAGAATGAGGAAGAGCATGATGAACATTTAGTTTAGTAAATGTAGTTTCTTTCAGATAGAGGTACACTACTTGGGGCATGTGATTTCCAAGGAAGGCATAGCAGTGGATCTAAAAAATATAAGGGCTATCATGGAGTGGGTAGCTCTTAGGAACTTGGATGAGGTAAGATTATTCATGGTGCTAAAAGGTTATTATAGGAGGTTCATCATAGAATTCTCTTGCGTTTCTTATCCTATTACATTATTGCAAAGGAAAGGTAAGAAATTTGAATGGATAGAAGAATGTGCAGCTAGTTTTGAGCAGTTGAAGTAGTCATTGAAAATGCTCCAACTTTAAAGATTGCAGATATGGATAAAGATTTTGTGGTATGTAAAAATGCTTGCAAGAGAGGAATTGTTGGAGTTCTGATGAAATAAGGATAGGTAGTGCGCTATGAATCAAGGAAATTGAATGAGCACGAGTAGAATTATCTGACACATGATCTTAAGTTAGTAGTGATCGTCAATGCATTGAAGATATGGAGACACTATCTTCTTGGCAGGATGTTTGTATTGATGAGAAATCACATTGGATTGAGGTATCTATTTGACCAACCGAACCTGAATGCCAAAAAATATAGATGGTTGGCCATGATCAGTGAGTTCAAATTTGAGATCAAGTAAATTAGAGGTAGGGAGAACAAGGTTGCAGATGCACTTAACAAAAGAGTACAGGTAAATCACATTACAGTTATGAGTTCATACGAGATAGATATACATGATCAGATCTTACAGGTGGGTCAGCAGGATGATAGGTACATGGATATTATGCATTGGTTACAGTAGGGTACATGTGATCAAGATGGGGACTATCGTCTCACAGCAGATGGTTTAGTCATATTTAGGGACAGGATAGATGTACTAGACAACATTAAACTCAAAAATATTATCTTGAGGGAATTTCATGCTAAGCCATATTCCGATCACCTAGGATATCAAAATACAATGACAACAATGAAGAATTTCTACTATTCGTTGAACTTGAATAAGGAAGTGGTAGAGTTTATGGCTAGGTGTTTGGATTTTCAAAAGGTAAAAGCAAAGTGTAAGAATCTAGGTGTTCTACTACAACTTATTATGATTCCAAAGTGGAAATGGGAAGTCCATTTCCATGGATTTCACAGGTTTTTCAAGGACATCTAAACAACATGATTCTATCATGGTTATGGTTGACAAGTTAACTAAGGTAGCACACTTCATTCCAGTGAAGTCTATATATTCATCTAATTATGTAGCACAGGTCTTCATCAGACATGTAGTGAGGTTGCATGGTGTGCCAAAGAAAATTGTGTCAGATAGGGATTCCAATTTCACTTTTAGATTCTGGAAAGAGTTATTTTTAGGTTTGGGTATAGAGTTGGCCATTTGTACAACTTATCATCCACAAACAAATAGACATACAGAGAGGGTCAATGGGATTTTGGAGGACATTTTGAGGATGTATGTGATGCATTAGTAGTGAGGGTGAGAAGAATATCTTCCACTAGTTGAGTTTGGTTATAACAATGGGTATCAAGAGTCACTAAGGATGAGTTTGTTCGAGGAATTGTATGAGCGGAGTTGTAATATTCCCATCAGTTACAGTGATCTAGTGAACAGGGTATTGATAGGATCAGACATGTTGTCAGAGATGGAACAACAAATGAAATTAATTAAGAAGAATCTAAAGGCAACATAGGATAGACAGAAGAGTTACACAGATCAGAACAGGTTGTTTAAGGAGTTTCAGGTTGCGAATAGGTGTACTTTAGCATCAAGCCCAAGAAGAGATCCTTTAGGATTGGATCATGTGCCAAGCTAGCACCTTGGTTTTGTGAACCTTTCAATATTCTTGAGGGGATTGGACTAGTAGTTGATCAACTTGCACTACCTCCAATAGTGAAATTCCATGATGTTTTCCATGTGTCATTATTTAAGAAGTACGTGAAATATTTTGATCATGTGATTGACTGGTTTGTATTGCAAGTGGAGCTAGAAGGAGAATTCCACCCAGAATTTCAATGAATTTCATATAGAAAGGTGTTCAAACTCGGAAACCACGCAATTGAGTAGGTTAAAGTGCAATGGAAGCACATTGGGCTCGACGAAGCTACTTGGGTGATGGTTGATCATATGCGGGCTATGTATACTTCTCTATTCGCTGGTTGAATGAACATTTTTAGCATATGTTTTGGTGAGATGTTTTGGTACATGTGGATATATTTATATGGATGTAAATACCGCCTTAAGTTGTGTTATAAATCTCTAATAAGTGGTATGGGTGCCATGTCATTATGGTTGTCATGTTGTTATGTTTCTCATGTTGGTTTGCTTCTCAGCAAGATGATCATTGTAAATACTGCAACGAGCTAAGTTATAAAGCTCCATGGGAAGTATGTTTTACTTTTTAGAGGGCTTGGTGGTTGTAGGTGTCATTGAACACCAAGGATGGTATTCCCCCAAGAGGGAGGGTTCTATAACAGCCCTAGTTAAAAATCCATGTAATAAAGTTGACAAAGGCAAAATAATAACCAAGGCCATGGGATACGTATTCCAAGTTGAATGTTGGGAAAAAACATAGTGATGGGGATCACTTATGATTAATTAATGGTTATGGAAATTGGAAAATGAAATGGAAAAGGCTTTGGAAAGGCATCAGGAATTAATTGGCATTTTATTTATTAAAATAATGGAAAATAGGAGGTGAAAGGTTGATGAGCTCCAGTATTACAGCAAGGATGTTGCAAATCCTAGGGCTACCAACTTTACTTCATCAACCTGGGCTTCATACAAACTTGGAGGTGACAATGTTGTATACAAACTAGATGCAATGGTCTACCCTTATCACTTTTCAACTAGGGTGATAGAACAATAGGGTTTTTCAAACCAGTCTTCTATTGACTAGAAGGAGTCTGACTACTAATAACAAATGGAAAACTATCTTTAATGCAAAAAGGAAATGTTTCCTACTTTAGGAAATGAAAATGTTGAATTGGAAAGTGCTATGAAGTGACATGAAATTATCTAGCTAAGAATTTACACATATTACTTGAAAAAGAGACCTAATTTAACCTTGCATTCTAACATCTAGTTATTTAGACTAAGTAAGAATGGAAATTATCCTAAAACTACTATGACTGCCATATGCATGTACTAACTAGAAATTGTAGAAAAGAGTCTATTTGATTTTTAATTTTATAAATGTAAATGCTAAGTGAACCAATTTGATCTTTTGCAGGGGAGAAAGGCATGGGGAAATGCCCAAAATGGTATTGAGGGTATGGATGCCAATTGGAGGCCTAACCTAAGCTCAGATGATCATTTCTTCTCAATTCGGGCTTAAAATAGGCTATTAATTTCTTGTAGTACTACAAGATGTCCTAGTTTTACTACAGGATGTCCTGGTTTACTACAAGAAACAAGCTCAAATCGATAGGAAGGTAGGATAGGTGGAATAAAGTTTGGGAAAGGTGTATGATGGTGGGATAAGGCATAGAGGAAGTGTACACTACCAAAGGTTCTGCCCAACTCTTCAAAATGGTTGGATTTGCTCAAGGAAGATATCCACTTTGCTACAAAATAGAAATTTGGATTAGGGGTTGGTAGATTTTGGTGGTATGGGTGAAGAAGACTTGGACAAGGCTGGTGAAATGAGTTCACCCTGTAGATCATAAACTCTTGCAACAACACACATTCTTTCCTTCATTTATTGATAAGTTCATTTAAATATGGAAAAGATGAGTTGAATTTTAAAAAAAAACAGAGTTATTGATGGCTAATGGAGAAATTTGTGAAATACAATGCTTTCTAGACTACAACAACTTCAAGAAACCAAAATGAAAATTGTAGGTACTTCTAAGGAATTATAAATAGTAATATTCTCAATCAAGAACCCTAGCCATGAAATGACATAAAGAGACAAATATGTTTTAGCGGTTGTGAGAATGGGGCCCTCAAACCATGATCCCATGAGGGAGATGAGGAAGAGACCCATATTGCAAGCTTTTTTGAAGTATTCACTTTCACTATTGTACCTTTGATCTACCTTTTCAACTAATGGAAGAAAAAGTAAACAATCATTCAAGTACTTGTAAATGAAATAAAGCAGAAATAACTTCAACAACTAACTATGAATGTAATCTAAGCATACAAATACAAAAAGAAGACGAACCTTTATTGCTAGGGTTTGGAACCTAACCAAATATCTTTAGCCCTCTGAGTCAACTCAGTGTTGGATCAAAGAAACCCTTTTCATTATCACCAAAATGTCAAAAATAATAGGAGAATAACAGTCACAATATCATAAGCTCAAAATTGCCTCTTTGCTACAATAAAAAAATTAAATCCTAATGAAGCCCTAGGCCTTCTTATTTATACAACTGAAGCTACCAACAACTTCCTTAAAATTAGGGAGGCTTGGCTCCCAAACTCAACATTAAATTGTCTTCAACTATCATTAGCTTGACTACCAATGAACTCGATGGGCTTGGCTGCTTGTAACTTCGAGCTTATGAGATCTACTAAAGGAATCTTTGAGTGATTGAAGAGTTAAGGAGGGAGATACAATCTCCTAAAATGCCTCTTACTTTTCTACTTCGAGTTCCTACACTTAAATTAGCCAAAACCTGCTCCAAATCCCACAATTAATGCACATTAGACCACATAACATAACATCTCACCTTTACCCTTCTCACTAAGCAAAACATAATAAAATATGTAAATAAATCCAAGAAAAGTTGATTTTAATAAGTTGAAGAGTGGCTTTAAGGCCCATAAAATTTACCTATTGATGAGCCTCATCATCAACCCCTATTGAAAGTGTTGCTCATCCTCTGAGAAAGTTAGTCTATGTCCATGTCTTTCATAGCTCTTGTGGCCTCTTTGACATCCCAAGCCTCTGTTGATGGATTTTCCTCTTGTGGATAAAACCATGCATGCTTCTCTATTTCCTCCCACTACTTTCTTTCTTCTTCCTCCTTTCTACCTTCTAGCATACCCAATAGCAATGGTGGAATGATTTTCAAACCAATCCAGTTGATTTTGAGTCTTTGTAGTGCCTTCTTATACAATGGGGTCCTTTCTACTACATCTCTCATTCTTTCAGGGGAATGATACTCCTAGATCCTTAAGTTGTGTGGTAGGGTGCTCCATCTCCTTTGGCATGCATGTTGGCTTTCATTTCCTAGCAATCTCAAGGTGTCCTCAAAATGTGTGATTTCTTGCTCTTGTGTAGATAGGTATCTTGGTACAAGATGGGGATAATTGGTGATGATGTTGTGGGTGCTAATGATAGCCATAGAATTGGTCAGTTCTTCTCTGATGTTAAGGTGGTCATTTTCTTCTCTTTCCAACACCCTCTTCACTTCCTTAGCCCTGGTCTCCTCATGACTCATCCATGATGCAAGGGCCATTAGTTGTAAGTCCCCCAGCTTTGCATTGGGGTCCCACACATTCAAGTCTATTAAGGCCAAGTTGTTTAAGTAGAATTCAGATAACTTGGCCTTATCCTCTAGGGTGCTTTAGTCACATAGCTCAATGAACATCCTATAGTCTTGCAAAGATATAGTCCCTTGTTGTCTTAGTGTCATTATCTAAAATTGCAACCATTGATCTTTGAGGTACAAGGCATATCAATTTGGTGGCATGCTGCACTGGAGTGCCTCCATGGTGAAGCTTGTCATGGTGTCCAATTGGCTCTCTTTTTCCTATACTTGCCTCCTAATTCATGTGTTTTATGCCTCTAGTTGAGATTTCATACTTTGTTCCCTGTCCCTTATCCTACTCAACTATCTTCCCATCTCTAGTAGCTTCTCTTCCATATGGCCCACATCCTCTAAATTCTTTGATTTAGAAATTTGCATCCAGTGATTTGTCCTTGCCCTCTCCTTCTCAAGCTCAAAGAAGAGGGGTGGATAATTTCTGTGGTATTACTCTACCTCCCTCAATGAATCTGTAATAAGATCTTAGATTGGGTTGTGTGCTAGGTTCCTGAAACTTTTGGGATTCTCCCTTAGATGTATTTGGAGAATCAACCTCCTCCTACACTTGCATTGTTGCTTCCTTGCCTTTCCTTTGTCCTTGTTGTCCTTCCTGCTACTTTTTTTGTGTTTCCTATAGCACTGAGAGAGTTTCCTGTAAACTATCTGAGTTTCCTGTAGGAGGATTTTTCCTTTCTGAAATGGGGTCAAAGTTTCCTTGTTTTTCTTTGTTGATTCTGACTTGGTGACATGCCTCCTAACATAGGTTATGGGAGACTTTGGGGAAGCTTGTTCTGATGTGACGTCTTCACCTTTTATTTCTGGTGAGACTAGATTTTCTTGTTCTTTTGGTGAGTCCTCAATAATGATAGGAGTCCTGGTGGGTGTTTTTGGTTTGCCCTATTTGATCCTAGTGCTCCTCATTGTTTTGAAATATAGGGGATTCTACCTCTATCTCTTCCCTTTTGATTTGACAGGTCTGCTTCAGGCATTCAAGGCAACAACTACCTCCCTCTTAGTTGTTTCATGAGACAAACTTGGAGATGCATCCCTTCCCCTGGTGTGTTCCTCAAGGCTTGCTTCTTCCTCATGTTCTTTCTCTTCAGCTTTCTCCTCTTCTCCTTCTTCTTTTGCTTCTTCTTTCTTTGTTTTCTTTGTTTCTGCCTCCTCTTCTTCCTTTGGTTCTTCTCCTTTCTCTTCAGGTTCTTCTTCTTCCTCTTCTTCAGCACTAGAGGTGTTGTCCCAATCATATTTAAGGGCTTGTATATCAATCATAGCCTCTCTATCCATCTCTCTAAATGTGGTCCATTGAATGGGGATTCTAAGCTAGCTCAGGGCATCCTCTAGTATTAGCTTAATAAGTCCATGGTGTGAAAATTTTTGATGTTTTACCTCTTGTAATTTTAAGCTCATGTCTATTATTGATTGCAGCAAGAAGTAGGATATACTGAGTCTTCTGTCATTAGGTATCTCCTCTCCAAATATTAACTCATGGAGGAGCCTAAATTGATAGCCATAGACTATACTGAACCTCCCTTCACAAGTGATATATTTGAGAATATGATAGCTTACCTCATTCTAAGGATAGGGAAGGTTTTGCCTTCTTATCCCAATTTTATCCTCAATGGGCTCTTCATCCCTTAAGAATAAGTTCTTCTTTACAAAATTTCTTGCAACCTTTTCCTCCTTTCTCCATGGAATCCCTTGAGGAAGTGTGGTGATTCTGTTAATTACTTCAGGAGTAATTGTGATTGACAGTCCTCTTACAACCATGGTAGCACTGATCCTAGCCTAAGGGTTAAGTGCCATGGCAAACTCTTGAGCTACATCATCATCATACCCTCTAAGCAACTCAAAGAATCCCAGCCAGTTATGTCTTTTGAATATTTCTACCATGGGGGGATGTAGGTTTATCATGGATGTCTCAGTGGGTTTCCTTTTGTTAAACCCTCCTGTCATGTTCCTTTCCTAGCTGGTTCACTGTAAGGAGTCTAGTAGGATTAGATTTAGTTATTAGGGTGACTGAGGGTGGTGAATGGCTATAATTTTTCCCTGTCTCCACACACTTTCAAATTGTTCACAATTTTTTTTAAACTCCTAGTCCCACTACTTTCTCATAAAAAATAGCTTTTTTTGTTCCTAGCTATCAATTCAAAGCATAGGAGATATGGGCCACTTACCTTTCACTGTGATGCTTTGGGTGACGAGAATGTCTGAGTAGCTAGACATTATGCACCTCCTTTTAATGTTCTCTGTGAATTTCCGTTGTTTCTTGTAGCTCCCTGCGTTTCAAGAAGTTTTTGTTTCCTGCAAGGTGGATGAAACATGTTTCCCTCCTTAATGGCTCTCCAAGGTGGTCTCGATCCTCTCTAATATTGAAATTAGAAAATGGTGCATGAGATTTCATAATATTTTCTTTTTATGGATGATTCCTTGGAGCGTTGTATTGGTTTTCCATGTACATGATTTCATCTTATCAACTATTGGCCCACTATTAGCTACCATGCAGCCTCTCCTCGTAATCATCACCCACTCTCCCACAACTTAACTTGACCACCTTTTCAACTCATTCCTCTTTGATGTGATGGTGCCATGTGTCAAGCTCACTAGGAGTTCACTTTTTGCTTTCAAGTTGAGGGTGGCCAAGTTAACTCGCCACCTCCAACTTATAAAATCGACTTTTTCCTTTTCCTACACTTTTACTATATCGTACCTAGGTAAGAACTTAGATGAGGTGCCATACCTACTTCTTCCTTTTCTTGGTTTCTACATGTTGGAGGATGGCTTTGTTGTGCTTCTTTTTGTTCAGGGAAGTGTTTTTCCTCTGGTCTTTTTTTTCTATATATTTCTTCTTGTTGATGTAGTTGTCCTCTTTGTTGTTGTGTGCAAGTGCTTGGTCTTACTACTGCTACTACTGAGATTTGGATGGGAGTCACCGTGTTTTCTGAGGTGTTGGAAAACCTTTCTTGCCTTGGTGCTAAAGGAGAGTGCATGGAGAGTTGTTGTCGTGAGAGCATAGGCTGCTACAGGGTTTCCTGTAGTTACTACAAGAAACTTGTAGCTACCTTTTTCATCATTTTTTTGCTTTTTTTTTCACTTTGAGGAGGAATATGTGGTGATGTAGGATTAGAAAGGGTGGAAATGGGGGAGATAGAGTGGTAGGTGAGTGAGGCCAATGATGGCATGGCCCTTTGGAATTTTCTATTTTTTATTTACTTATTTATTTTGTAGATATCATATCTACCTAGACACCTCCCTACAAAATACGCAAAAAAGTGATGAGCTCTAGTATGGCAGCAATGATGTTGCAACTCCTAGGGCTACCAAATTTACTTCGTCAACCCAGGGTTCGTACAAACTTGGAGGTGATAGTGTTGTATACACAGTAGATGCAATGGTCTACTCTTGTCACTTTTCAACTGGGGTGATAGAACACTAGGGTTTTTCAAACCAATCTTCTATTGACTAGAAGGAGTCTGACTACTAACAGCAAATGGAAAACTATATTTAATGCAAAATGGAATTTTGCCTACTCTAGGGAATGAAAATGTTAAATTGGAAAGTGCTATGAAGTGACATGATATTATCTAGCTAAACATTTATACATATTACTTGCAAAAGAGACCTAATTTAACCTTGCATTCTAACATCTAGTTATTCAGGTTAAGTAAGCATTGAAATGATCCTAAAACTACTATGACTGTTGTATGCATGTACTAACTAGAAATTGTAGAAAATAGTAATTTTTATTTACAATTTTATAAATGTAAATGCTAAGTGAACCAATCTGACCTTTTGCAGGGGAGAAAGGCATGGGGAAACAGGTCGAGATTGGTACTGAGGGTATGGAATCCAAGTGGAGGCCTAACCTAATCTCAAATGATCATTTATGCTCAATTCGAGCTTAAAATAGGCTGCTACAAGGTTTCCTATAATACTATAGGATGTCTTGGTTTACCACAGGAAGCACACTGAAAGTTATAGGAAGGTAGGAGAGGTGGAGTAAAGTGTGGGAAAAGTGTTTGATGGTGGGATAAGGAATAAAGGAGTTGTATACTACCCACATCTTAGCCCAACTCTTCAATGATTTGATTTTCTTAAGAAAGATGTCCACATTGCTAGAAAAGAGAAATTTGGATTCGAGGTTGGTAGACTTTGGCAGTATAGGTGAAGAAGACTTGGATGAGGCTGGTGAAATGCATTCTCTCTACAGATCAAAAACTCTTGCAACAAGACACATTATTTCCTTCCTTTATTCATAACTTCATTTAAATATGGAAAAGGTGAGTTGAATTTAGGAAAAATAGAGTTATTGATGCCTAATGGCGAAATCTGTGAAATACAATGCTTTCTAGACTATAACAACTTCAAGAAACCAAAATTAAAACTACAGGTACTTCTAAGGAATTATAAACAGTAATCTACTTAATCAAGAACCTTAGCCATGCAATGATCTAAAGAGACAAATTTGTTTTTGGGGTTGTGAGAGTGGGGCCCTCAAACCATGATCCCATGACGGAGATGAGGAAGAGGCCACTATCACAAGATTTTCTTAAGTATTCACATTCACTATTGTACCACTGATCTACCTTTTCAACTAATAGAAGCAAAACTAAACAATCATTCAAGTACTTGTAAATGAAATAAAGAAAAAATAACTTTAGCACTAACTATGAATGTAATCTAAGCATACATATACCAAAATAAGAGTAATCTTTGCTGCTAGGGGTGGGCCCTAACCCAAGAGCTTTGGCCCTATCAGTCAACTTGGTGTTGGATCAAAGAAACCCTTTTCATTATCGCCAAAATGTCAAAAATAACATGAGAATAACAGTCACAATATCTTAAGCTCAAAATTGCCTCTTGGCTAGAATAAAAAAGTTGAATCCTGATGAGGCCTTAGGCCTTCTTACTTATATAACTAAAGCTACCAACAACTTCCTTAAAATTAGGGAGGCTTGGCTTCCAAACTCGAGATTAACTTGTCTTCAACTATCACTGGCTTGGCTACCAATGAACTTGGTGGGCTTGGCTGCTTTTATCTCCAAGTTGGTGAGATCTAGTGGAGGAATATTTGAGTGATTGAAAAGTTAAGGAGGGAGATCTAATCTCCTAAAATGCCTCTTGCTTGTCTGCTTCGAGTTCCTGCACTTAAATTAGCCAAAAACTACTCCAAATCCTGTATTAATGCACATTAGACCACATGACATAACATCTCACCTTTACCCTTCTCACTAAGCAAAATATAATAAAATATGTAAAGAAATGTGAGAAAAGTTGATTTTAATAAGTTGGAGAGTGGCATTAAGGCCCATATACTTTACTGATTGATTAAGCCTCATCATCACCCCCTACTGAAAGTGTTTCTCATCCTCTGAGCAACTTAGTCTATGTCCATGTCTTTCATAGCTCTTGTGGCCTCACTAACATCCCATGCCTCTATTCATGGAATTTCCTCTTATGGATAAAATCTTGCATGCTTCTAAATCTAAATCTATATCGATTGTCACTTCTTGTAGGGATGTAATTGTATTGTTGGAAATAATGAATATTGGTGCCATGTTTAGGTTCTAAATCTTAGTATCCTCCATAGGACTCTGAGTTTCCTTGGTAACTTTCTGTTATTTTTTAGCATGGGGTTGTTGGGAATAATACTAAGGGGGGGTGAATCACTATTTACAAATCAATAAATTTTTCATTTCCATAATCATATTTATATATGCTACTTCAGTGAAGGGAAATCGTGTGTACATGCAACTGTTCTTAAGGAAACCAGCATATATACAGTGAACTTATGATTCAGTTAATTCATCATATATTGATCTTTGATCAGTGCATCAGTACTATATTAAATATTAAATAGTAACCATTTGCATTAATAACAGAATAAACCATCACACATAAGAAACACACATGAACACCAAGATTTAAGGTGGAAACCCAATGCAGGAGAAAAACCACCTACTCTTGTTGTCTCTATCTTCTTTTAATATAAATAACAATATATTTACAATCTTGTACTAGTGCAAACTCATACCAGTAAGTAGGCACCCACCTATAGAAGGCTACATCTGTCTCTCATTCTCCAGCTTCTACTGGAAGGGAGATACAACCCTCTATCTCATGTACTAGCCGATGTGTTTACTAGTACGTAGGCACCAGCCTACAAAATGCTACGACCTTCACTGATTCTCCAGCTGCTACTGGAAGGGAACTCCAACCCCCTAATCAAATCACCAGCCACTACTGGCAGGAAGCTTTGAATTCCTTGTTGAAGGCTCCAACCCTCACTATCCTCCAAGGACCACGTTTCATTGATTTTCAGACTGGATACTCCTGGTACATAACAACACAATATGAAGGCCAAGTTTCATCAAATTTTCACACTGGACCCATCAGTAACATTGAAGTTCAAAATCAATCACCACTACAATACATCCATCAAATACATCTGCATCAACCAATCACTGAAACTTAATCATCAATCTCTGATATAACTGAAACCCAATCATAAATCTCTAAATCAATCAATCGTTGAAACCTATGACATACTGAAACCTCTCACATACTGAATCAAACAATTATTGAAACCTCTCACATACTGAATCAAACAATTATTGAACCTATGACACAACTAAATCAACCATTCATTCAAACTTAATCAAATACAACCAATCAACTCGAACATACAGATCATTGTAACCAATACACAAATTTGAACCCAAAATACTGCATCAACAACCAAAACCAACTGTAACCTCAAAAGTCATGTGTCATAATGTATACGCTCCTTCAATGAAGCCAACATGCATGTATACGCTACTTCCTTTAGCCCAACCTGCGTATACCTCTAAATATATTGAATCATAAAACCCCTGAACCAAAAATTGTACCAATCAGTGACATTTTGAAGATCTACTATCAAATTACAAAGTTTTAAATAGATAGCAACAAGGATCACCCTTTTTTCTCAATCAATCAATCAACTAGACTCAATGTCATTATACAATTAATGTTATTTCCAGATCTAATGAAGACATCATTGACAAACAATAGTAACACAACAGCATTGATCAGATAGATCAGTCATCCATGAAAAACAAGTGTTTCTTCTGCATTTGCTACTTGGAAATACCGAACCAGCATGTATATGCACCTTCACCAAGGCTAACCAATGTATATATCTGCAATTACTTACTTATAACTTCGCAGCCATTCCAGAATTCAAATATACCCAAATCATGACATATAAAGGATAAAACATTCATTAGAATTCATATCTAGCCTATCTGTTATCATATCACATAATGATAAGTCATTATGATCCTGATCCATTATTAGATCTCATTCATCATCAAACACTCACGCGCATACTTTGTTCAGATCAAGCAAAGCATCAAAGACCCATAACATGCATAATTTATTTTGATCTAACACTTCGTAAGAAATTCATTACTTGTGCACTTGTCCATTTGATCTTCTCCTCCTTATATAGTTTTATCCTTTCTCAATACCTTGGACCAAAACAACACTTAGAACATGTGATATTCTTGGACGATATCAAATAATCGTTACTCTACTCAATATTGTGGGCTAATACCATGGTATTGACCCTTGGTATTCTTTCACTTTAATTTCCTTAATTTTTCTTCCCATACATGCTTTTCCTCTTGTGAAAGTGCATACATACATATACGCTCTTTTTGAACAATGAACCTGCATATACAACTTAACATACCTGAAAACATCCTTTTTGTTCAACTTTTTGATTATGATCTGTAGTCCTTTTTTCCTTCATCCTATTCTTTTGTACCATTACCTTGTTCCCTTTGAATATACCTATTATAATGTGATTTTCCATTGTACATTACTTATGAACTGATTCCTTTGAACTGCCCTGCATTTTGTCACATATGTAAACACAACTGCCATGCATTCTATCACATCTAATATCTATCCTGTAGATTCATCTAACCTCTATAAATACAACTTCCATGCATTTTGTCACATCTTATATCTCTCCTATAGATTCATCTAGTTACGTAGATTCATCTAGTTACCATATACAAGTGAGTTGTTCTGCTACAAGTGGGTTTCCATCAAGTACAAAACATCCATCATAATGCCAACAATCTCCCCCTTTGGACTTCATGGAAACCATATTGGTGTTGATTAATTCATGTTGTAGAACTAGTTAGATGTATCAAGCAACACCAAGATACTCTCCCCCTTTGACATCAAGGGAAAAGGACAGACTAAGATATTCTGATATCATCTTTGTTTGAGATCAAGGGCAAAGGGCTGACCAAAATGAAGACTTCCTTATCTGAACAACTGAATATGAAAATTGATCATGCTCCCCCTAGGTACATGTTGAATTATTTTATTAAACTCCCCCCTTGTACATGTTGAGATGCAATGAACCATCCATTGTCCCAATGATCACATGCAGAGTTTGCAAAAATATTTTCCAAAAGAAAAACATGACTCTATAACTCAACTATGTGAGTATGACCTTCCTATCACCAATGACTCATACATACATCAATTTCCTAACCAAGTGGGGATATACCTAATTTGACTCATCTACCCAACCAAGTGGGGATATACCAATTGTTTATACATGACTGAAATATAGCAATTATTACATCATCCTTCCCATACATAGTGGGGATACATATTACATCATATGACCAAAAAGGACTCATTAAAAGACTATGACAGACAGAGAAATATTATTACATCATGGGCCTGTTACACTGAACTTTGTCACCATGACTATCTGCAGTTAATATGGCTCCATCAATAGTCATATTATCCTCCTTGTCAAGCCTTATACCTCTGCTCTCCATGTCAAACTTCAAAAAGAGAGAAAGTCATT
>APFE031423889.1:0-11066 GCA_000404065.3 Pinus taeda | reverse complement strand
GGACAGAGCCTTTATCTCCTCATCCATGACACATTTTTCGAAACTGAAGGAGGTTTTCGTATTACATGATGTATAGAACAAAAACCTCTCTTTCTTTTTTAAACTAATTCTCCAGCTGTCCCAAATCCTTCCTTGAAAAACACGTGTCAAACAGGAAAAATTTGTTCTCTAAATTTTGGGTTTCAAAGAAAGCTTATTATCTCCCAACGGAAAACACTTATGAAGAAAGTGAGATAGGTTATTTTAAATGAAGAGTTGATTAATAGAAACCTCTTTCATAATTCCAAAATACCTTTTATTGTGACCAGAAACGGATCTTGAAAAAGACTACTAAAACCAAAAGACCAAGCTTGACTTTTAGCAGTTTCGTAGCGCAAGTTTAACCATATATTGCTCCCACCTCATAATGAATTTGAAGAAACGGAAAGAGGTTTTTTTATTTCAGCATGTTAGGAAGAAAAGCCTCTTTCTATTTTCAAAATTGAGTTATCAGCTACTTAGGAATCCTTCTGGAAGTTAACTAGTAAAAACAATTTTTCTGTTGAAACAGGCTGCTTCAGGGGTTTCGTAGCGCGCTACGAAAACTCCTAGTTCAGTGATTTCGTAGCGTAAAACTAGTTTTTTACACTGTCTGCGCTACGAAAAGACCTAGAGTGAGTTTTTCACTATGAAAACCTTGACACAAGTTTGACACATGGAATTTTAGGTGATGTGGGACCAGTGATGGGCAAGAACGGAGTGTTGACCCTATTTGACTATACCAACAAGACTCTTTTATAGATCTTAGACACGAAAACAACCATGGAAAGACTAGACCAAAACTAACATGAATCCTTTGGAATAAAATTGATGTCAAAACACATTGTGAGGCTTTTAGGACATGGAATGAGGCTATGAAACATTTTGGAAAAGAGAATGACACTTGTTGAGATGAGATGACTCAAAACCTATAAGACTATGACTAGAAACAAGGCAAAATTTCCAAAGCTTAGAAACAAAAATTTTAGGGTGATAACAGTGGCTCCACTAAGGATAGTGTGCCCTTGTGGTATACTAAGAACTTGTAGCTCCAGTGCCGCTATCCATCCTCTAGAATAAAACTCTGAACTTCTGCCCAATCTGCTCCTCAAGCATTTAATGATTTCTGAAAGAAGAATTCAAACTGCACCTACTGAAACAGAGGCTCAATCAACCTACCTTGAGCTTATTTTCACATTCCTACGTACCCTATCAGCTGCAATCTCCACTTGTAGCTCAAGGAACATGAACTTCCAATGAAGCCAGTCGTCGATCTAATCTGACACTTGAATCTCTTGAATGTGCTTGAAAAAAAAATAAGCAAGATACTGAAATAACCAAGGCAACATGAGGTGTAACTGTTCTTCAAGATGAAAATATAACTGGAAGCCTGAACAGTAAATCTTTTCCATGTAGTCAGCTATAGGGTCAAAAAAAACCTGGTTAGTTTGATGATTCCCATAACATTCTATATCTTCAAACAACTGATCCTCAACTACACAACATTTATTTGACAAGCTATCCAACTGCTTTTCTGAATGATTCCAACAAACATTGTAATTTTCCTCATTATTATCATCATTCTTTGGGGTAATCTGCCGCAATGAATTACAAAAATGAACAACCTTTTCCTCTTCCTGAGGGTCATAAAAAATTTCTTCCAGCATTTCTTCTTGGTGTTTGTAATC
Source organism: Pinus taeda (assembly GCA_000404065.3). Lineage (NCBI taxonomy): Eukaryota > Viridiplantae > Streptophyta > Pinopsida > Pinales > Pinaceae > Pinus > Pinus taeda. The sequence goes on along the minus strand of APFE031423889.1, from coordinate 9,360 downwards.
ATGTTCATCTTGATAATGATCCGAAGACTGACAAGTCTGTTGCATCTCTACATCAATCTCAGAGGATGTAATATGATTTTCATAAGTAAACCCCTGTTGATCTTCATGTTGCATTTCATGGGATGTTATACTTTCTTCTTGGTGTTGAAATGTATTGTTATGAAGAGCCTCTAAAATTTCTTCATCCATAAATTCATCATCATCATAACAATCCTCCAAATACTGAATAAGACTTAAAGAATGTTTACAGCAATATTTGAGCAGCAATAAGGAAGGATGACATTCTTTATACATCTCATAGAATTCATCATGAAAATTAGCAAGCGAATATATTGAACCATTTTCCAAACTTTTATACCAAGACCATGCTTTTTCCTTCTAAAGTGGTCATAAACATCCTCATGAGACAATCTTCAGGAAACTGAAGCTTAAGATTGCGTACATGCATATGAAACCTAAACAAATTAAGAGAAGCATTGTCTTTCTTTTCATCTTTGAATATCAGAAGATCCTCTAACCAATCAACCTTTGGCATAGGTTTTGGAAAACCAGGGATATGAGACCGATTCTTAGGAGCATACCTGGGATTCATTCTTGCAGTGGAACTCATCTTGAAACTTCATCAAGCTACTAATCTTCTAGCAGTGGAGTCACCTTCCAATTTATTATTCAATGTGTGGAGTCACCAAGGTAGTTTTGCAGCCTCAAAAAGATGTTTGAGCTCCTGCTACCTTCAGAAGTTCAGCCTCTTAATTTCGGGAATGAATAGACTTCAGGCTCTCGCCAAATGCACCAAAATGTTATCTCAAAATCAGACCCTGATAGGCTGCTGATCAAGTAGACTTCAAGTAACTATTTCAAACCTACTTTAGGCTGAGGCTTAGCCTCCTCAACTTGAGAGGGCTCTCTCAAATGGATTAATGATATTGATAATGGATTAGATTAAAGATATGAATAGATGGCTAACTCTATGGTTTGTAATTGTATATGTTTATAGGTTGAAAGATGAAGGTTGGATACCATTGTGCTATGGATTCAAAGTATGCTTCAGTACCACAGCAATATCAGCTTAACATGAAGTCAGGGCATAGAGAGTTTTTATGCATCAACAAAACAAAGATAAAATGCAAGGAAACACAGTTTATAAATACATGAAGGAAGTTAGAGCATGATTGATGAGTTCTAAGTAACATGTATTCATACCACTGCAAGTAAGTGAAAGAGGAAATCCATGAGACAATATGACATTAAAAACTCTCTTTGAATCCTGAGTAGTGAAGCCAAAGCATTCTACCTAGCATGGAAGTCAAGGCATTATAGAGTTCAAGTGCAGAAATGAAAATACAAAACAGTGAAACATAGTTAGTTTATCTATGAAGGAAGTCAGAGCATCATTGATGAGTTCTGAGTATCATAACTAAACATCACTGCAATGTAAGTATTGGAAGATTCCATCATAACAATAACATACAAGAATTCTTCATGAATCTTGAGTTGTCTAAGTAGAAATCTGCATTAGGTTAAAAATATACACAGTCTGCACATAGAGCAGCAGCTGAGCCAAAAAGTCTCCAACCATTTGCTAATTCGACTTCTTGCTCTATATAAAGCATTTACAATTAGTATTCCATCATCCCTCATCAAGATAATTCGAATTTTCCATCAGTGACACCTATTCTAACCATAAAACAAACCATTAATTAGAACTAGCTGCTAACTAGCAGTGCAAGTGACCTAACACAACTAGGAGTGTAACTCCTTATCATGATTACAACAACCTTATCTAATAATTAAAGCATTCTTTGACAAATTGAAACCTCAAGAAGTCGAATTTGATGAAGCCTCCCACGTGGTCATCTGACTGCTGAAGAAAAACCCTAGAAATTAGGGAACATGTTTCCCTGTTTTTAGGTTTAGGATCCTTGAAAATGGCACGTGGGACAGAGCCTGTATCTCCTCATCCATGACACATTTTTCGACTCTGAAGGAGGTTTTTTTATTCCATGATGTATAGAACAAAACATCTCTTGGTTTTCTAAAATACTTCTCCCATTGTCTATAATCTATCCTTGAAAAACACGTGTCAAACAGGAAAAATCCGTTCTTTGAATTTTGGGTTTCAAAGAAAGCTAATTATCTCCCAACTGAAAACACTTATGAAGAAAGTGAGATAGGTTATTGTAGCAGGAGAGTTCATGAAGATAAACCTCCTTCATAATTCCAAAATACCTTTTCATGGGACCAGAAACGGATCTTGAAAAAGACTGCTAAAACCAGAAGACCAAGCTTGACTTTGAGCAGTTTCGTAGTGCAATGTTAACCATAAATTCCTCCCACCTCAGAATGAATTTCAAGAAACTGAAAGAGATTTTTGTAGTTAGGCATGTTAGGAAGAAAATCCTCTTTCTGTTTTCAAAATTGTGTTCTCAGCTGCTCAGGAAACCTTTTGGAAGTTAACTAATAAAAACAGTTTTTCTGCTGAAACAGGCTGCTTCAAGGGTTTTGTAGCACGCTACGAAAACTCCTAGTTCAGTGATTTCGTAGCGCAAAAATGGTTTTTTACACTGTCTACGCTATGAAAACACCTAGAGTGATTTTTTCACTATGAAAACCTTGACACAAGTTTGACACATGGAATTTTAGGTGATGTGGTACCAGTGATGGGCAAGAACAGAGTGTTGACCCTATTTGACCATACCAACAAGACTCTTTTATAGATCTTAGACACGAAAACAACCATGGAAAGACTAGAACAAGACTAACATGAATCCTTTGGAATCAAACTGATGTCAAAACACATGGTGAGGCCTTTAGGACATGGAATGAGGCTATGAAACTTTTTGGAAAAGAGAATGACACTTGTTGAGATGAGATGACTCAAAACCTATAAGACTAGGACTAGAAACAAGGCAAACTTTCCAAAGCTTAGTAACAAAAATTTTAGGGTGATAACAGAAGGAAGAGGCCAAGCAGAAGATGGAACAACTAGCAAAAAAGAGGAAGAAGGAGGTTGAGGACAAAGCTAGGGAAGAGCACACTATCGAAAAATAGACAGAGGAAGAAGAGGAGCACGACTCTGACAGGAGTCAGAAGTCACCTTCCCTGGAAATAGAAGAGGAGGAGGAACAATAGACAAGGTAGGTAGCAGCAGACCTAGAGACTAATCCATTCTTAATTAAGCATAATAAGGAACCGTAGAATGTAGGACCACGGAAGAAGTCCAAAGCCAACAAGACTTCCCTCAACTCGATCACCTTGACAAAAGGTGATTTCAATGACATTGGTGATATGGTGAGGGATGCCACCATGGAACTGCTACAGCAATTCGACCAACAAAAAAAGCAGGCCTTGGACTCCATTCAGATAGGTATGCATACGCTGCAGATCCAGGCAACACTAGTGCAGACTCGTGTGGGTCGAAGTAGCACGGCGTCAACCAGCTTGGTGTTTGGGACAATTGAAGCAGTAGAAATGGTTCACCACTTGGACCCCCGGTTTATCGCACTGCCAGATGGAGTGCTAACCGTGGAAGCAGAAGATGATCAGGCCACTGTCCACACCCTCCAGAAGTTCAGGCTAGACTTGGCCACACGTCCAAGAGAACCCCTTCACACCCTGCATGATGGTCTGATCAAGAACTTCGAGCTCGGGAACAGTGAGCATTGAATGTCATCAGTGAGCAAAAGGTGAACAATGCCCAAATGTTTTCCGAGAAGACTTCTACCATCGAGCTCTCTAAGGCTATCATGGTGAAGAATGAGTGCACTCCCAAGGTAGTGGCAGAGGCATGCAGGTTTGTCCCCAAGTTGGATATTCCTGAAGATGTGCCAGTGGATGAATGAATTCGAAAGCTCACTACTAGAGTGCGCACAATGAGATCAAAGCTGGCCACGGTTCAGTTGGACCTGAACCTTAAGATCATAGAACTTGCGTTGAGGAACCAGCCCTCGACTCCACCAAATGTAAAGGAGCAGTGCGAGACCACTATCAGAGATGCAGTAGTTGTTGTAGATAGCGTAGTGAATGATAGATTTCAATTCTAGAATTTGTTAATATTGACGATAAAGTTTATCTTTTAAGAAATCATAGCCACAACCTTTTAGCAGTAATTCATAATTAGAGGGATACAAAAACGTATTATCCGAACAAACATATTAAACATCTTCACTTATCAAAATAAGCTTTGGAATATGTTTGTGATAACATTATATGCTATGCTGTAAGTAATCAATTTATTTTTTGCACCAAACATTTATTTTCCTATGCATACTGCCCATAACGAAGGCATTGCAAACTCTGCTTTGAAACAGAAAGTAGAATTCCATTTCCTCTTAAATAATTAACAAAGTCACATGAACTTATGTGTAACTTCAACCACTTATAATAAATCACAAAATTCGACCTCAAGAATACGGTGCTCTCTCTATAACAAAGAAATATGCATGCCTCATTGTTGATTTGACTTTCCAGTTTCTTGGGTTAGCCTAAGAATATTTTTCAACTAGACGGTCTCTCGGGAAAAAGGTGTAAAGAAAAAATGAATTGATATTTGTGTGATCATGGAAAATCATAATACCAAACTAATTAGGCAGAAATTGCTACTCAAAAATACTTAATATTCAAATTGATCATGTATAATGGTAAACTAGTTATTTAGCTCCCAAAATGGATGGATGAATTTGAAAAGAATTGCTAAATCATCCTTATAATTCAAATCTATTAATATCCACAAACGTTTGAAACTCAGTAAGGCATGAAAATAACTAAAATGACACACTGAAAAGTACAATAAACTCATATAAAACTAAATCATCATACATATTTTGTTTCCCTTTTCTCAATCTATCTACCTGATACTCTACTTCTCTTAAGCAATCGCAACGTAGATACTCTTTGTTATAATTCATCTACTTTTCCCTCTAAAACCTTTTTAGTTGAAGTTTCTTTGTAAGGAATGATAATATTAGAATTAAATTACTTCAAGGCTTCAACTCGATACACCTAGAAAACTACACATGCCAAATGTCTTTATGCACGTTCTCTATTACTGAAAGCTCAAGGCACCAAAATATTTAAATAGGATCAAAGCATTCCACCAAAAAATAATGTTGTTCTATTCAGCAACATTTATATTTCACTCTAACCTCTTATGTAGTAGTGGTAGCAAGGTGATGTGGAACTCTTGATATAGCATGTAGAACTAGTCAAGATATTTTTATCGCATTTGCATGCATGCTTTAAGCAACTTCGATTCAACATATAAGTTCCATTATAGAGAGCCAAACTATTATTTTATACTCAAAATGTCGGTGACACCACTTAGTGATTAGAAGGAAACATTACTACTACAATCCATTTATACAATACCTTTCCAGGTAATTTCGACGCCATCCAGTGATTAGAAGCATTACTACTATAATCCATCTATACAAAACCTTTCCAAGTAATTGAATCAAAGATATGAATTTTGACTCTATTTGGAGAAAATGTACGACATTGAAGGATGAAGAGAACCCTAAACGGGAAGTAAAAAGGAGGACACTGCCTTATGAGGAAATGGAGAGAATGAAGGTGTCCAAAGAAGCCCAAGAAAAAAAACAAAGGTTTATTTAGAAAACCAAGTAAGTACAAAGATTAGTTTAATGAAGGACATTGTTTTGGTAACAAGGGGAACTAAGATATTCAATACTAAATCTCAAACATGTCACACAAAACATCGAGAAAGACTTCAAGAACCCCAAGGGAGATACTCACGGAGAAGGTGATGATGGAGATAAGTCTCCCACATAACAAGTTATCTTTCACACAAGAACCAAAATTTTAGCAATATCTTTCAAGTGCCTTGGGATTACAAGAGGTTTTCTTGGTCTAACTAATCCTAGTTTCCAACACTTCATGGAAAGTGATCAAACAATAGGGGATTAAATAGCTTGGTTAGAACTATTTTCATTCAACTAAAAAAGAAAGTAAATTTTCAACCAAACACATAAGAAAAGAAGGATGGCCTTAGATCAAAGAGTGATATAAACCATGGAGGCCACCATTATGGATAATGATGAAGTGGATCCCACAACCATGGCCATTGAAAAAGTAGATACAACTTAGGAAAACAAGTCAAATGTTCTTAAAATGGCTTATTGGATGGAAGGATATAAGAAAGAAATTCAAATATTTGAGAATATTGAAAAAAATTTAAATATAATACAAGTAACTTCATGGAATAGCCCTTGGAAATCCATGTCAATGTGCACTTGTTGCAAAAATGTTTTTACAAAGAATCTACTATATCTGCAAGACAAATATCAAGAATAACCCATGGTTACTAATAGATTGTAGGAGTGGTCAAAAATAGAAGAAGGTATCAAGAAGGATATTATTTTCCCCTATAATCCCGAACAAAATGGAGAGGTTGAGAGAAAGAACGGGTCTATTGTGGAAGTTTCCTGAGCCATGCTCCATGATCAAAAGTTGTCGAAGTTCCTTTGGTGTGAAGAAACTAATACTGCGGTATATGTTCAAAACAGGGTTCTTCATAAAGCATTAGACAACAAGGCTCCTGAAGAAGTATTCACAAGTGCCAAGCTTGATGTTGGTCATCTCCAGATATTTGGTTTCCCCATGATATTTCCATGCACCAAAAGACAAAAAAAAAAATTGGAAGCCTATGGAAGAAAAGGTACATTTGTTGGGTATTGTGAAGATTCCAAAGCATTTAGAATATATATTCCTGATCAAAGGAAGCTTAAAATAATCAAGGATAGAACATTTGATGAAGCTGCTACCCTTGGAAAAGAAAGGGACCTTCCTTCACCTCATCCTCCTAAGAAGAGAAGTGATGATATCGGTATTTGAAAAGGTCCTTCTATGTCGAAATCTTAGAGAGATATTTTTTATGATCCCATGGAGCATATGGACCCATTGTATACTCCTCCATGTGATCCCTCTACTAGGAAGAGGCCACTTTAGCTTCATAACACATTACGAGATGTTGAAATACATGTTGCTACTCATGGAACATTTAGATAAAGAAAGAAGTCATGCAAGAATCAAAGATATGTTGTAGTGATGAGTAATATGATTCAAGTTGAGCCTCACACCTTTGAAGAAGACATGAAAGAATAATTCTGGAAGGATTTTATGGCCAAAGAATATGAATCAATTATGAGGAATGACGTATGGGATGTTGTGCCAAGACTGAAGGGAAAATCAATGGTGACTTAAATATATCTATTCAAGATCAAACATGGAGTCAATGGAAGCATTAAAAAATATAAGGTGAGGTTTGTGGTAAAAGGATTCTCCCATAAAAAGGGAGAAGATAATGATGATATATTTTCACTTGTGTCTCAATATACAACCATTCGTTCGATAGCTTCCCTTGTTGCAAGCCAAGGATGGACACTTCATCAAATGGATGTGGAGATGGCATTCCTACATGGTATATTACAAGAAGAAGTGCTTGTTGAGCAGCCACGGGGTTTCAAAGTACAGGACCCAAAGACACATGTTTGTAGGTTGAAAAAGGAATTATATGGATTGAAGCAAGCACCTAGAGAATGGTATGCCCACAGATATAGTTACCTGGTGCAGCTTGGATTCTTAAGAAGCAACACCAATCCCAACCTCTGCTTCAAGGTGGTCTAAGATATGCCCCTGATTTTGGTTCTATATGTTGACAATCTATTCTTGACAGGTAGTGAACCCCTAACGATTGAGTGTAAGAGGAATTTGGCCTCGAATTTGAGATGAAGAACCTTAGACTCATGCACTACTTCCTAGGCCTTGAGGTGTGTCAAAGGCCTAGTGATAGTTTTTTTCACTGGGAAAATATGTCGTGAAATTGTTGGAGAGATTTTGAAAGACAGAATGCAAGTCCTTTCCAACTCTGATGCAAATAAATTTCAAGAAGCTATGTGGAGATGCCATAGGAACCGATTTAGTGAATCCATTTGAGTAGATATAGTTGATTGGGGCTTTGATTTTCTTAGTGAACACCCATATGGATATATGTTATGCAATGGAAAACCTGAGTCAATTCATGACCGAACCTCTCCATGCACATTAGATTTCCACCAAACATATTTCGAGATATTTTCATGGGAAGATCACCCTTGGTCTAAGATATGATGTCAGAGATGTTAAACTTCATGGATATACCTATGTTGATTGGGTAGCAAAATGTTATTGACATGAAGAGTACTTAAGGTTGCCTTTTTAGCCTTGGATCTGCCATGGTATCTTGGATGAGAAGGAAATAGAAGTTTGTAGTATTGTATCGTCAAGGTAGAGTATATTGACACTATCATTACAATTTGTGAAGCAGTTTAGTTGAGGAAGCTCTTTGGGGAGTTGTTTGAGAAGGTCCTTAACACTATAGTTATTTATTTCAACAGCAAAATTGGGATCTAATTGGGAGAGAATCTTTTATTGCATGACAAGTCCAAGCACATAAAGATCAGATATCATTACATTCAAGACATGGTGCAAATAGGAGTCATTAGACTTAATCACATATCGACAAATGAGAAGATAGAAGATATTCTCACTAAGGATTTTCCAAAAGGGAAGTTCTAGGTCTTACAAAAGCAAGTTGGACTGATGTATGTGAACCTTCCTGACAAGGGGCTTTGTTGATCAAGAACATCGAGCTAGCTCTTCCCCCCTATCTGAGTTCCCGGGGTGAGGAATTGAGAAAAAAATCTCCTCAAATTGAGGGAAATTTAGACAATAGGTGTGTCTGATCCCTACTCTTGCACTAGGTCAGGTATCTCCCCTATTATCACCCATAGGGTGTGCATGATCCTTGTCCACTTTAACAAATCCAGTATCTCCCCTATGTTGGTCTAGCATAGTATACCCTAGTTAGCATCATACCCACAAGTCGAGCATATTTTGGATTGTCCCTCCCTGCCTGGCCAATAGGTTGACGAGGCTTGGGGGTCTGTGATCCCTATCTTTGGTAGGTTGGATATCCCACCCAATTTCGGATTATGATGCAAGTGTTCTGCCACATGACACTTGAGGGTAATTGTTGGGAAGATTGGTAGGCAATAGGATGGATGTGATCCTTACCTCTTATATAACAAGTGGTATCTCGCCCATTGATTTCATAATGGGATGGTCATGATCCTTGCTTGGTAATTTTTATATCTCCTATTTTTCAATATAGGGTGGAAGTCGAATTCTACCCTATGTGATGACTTCGAGTGAGAGTGTCCCATAGGACCTTCCTCATTGTCATAGACATGACATGAGAGTGTCCCATAGGACCTTTCTCATTGTCCTTGACTAGAGGGTGGTAGTTTTATCTCCCTTATGATTCTTCTTCTTTAGATTTTAGAATTTTTCAGTGGATAGAGT
>APFE031423883.1:2812-16639 GCA_000404065.3 Pinus taeda | reverse complement strand
CCCCTTAGTGACAACTTCTTGAACTCCAACCATAAATCGAAGTTTAGTAAACTTCACCTCTGTGAGAGCCTTTGTAAAGATGTCTACAACTTGATCATCTGTTGAACAAAATTGCACTTCAAGAACATGGTCATGAATGAGCTTTCTGATGAAGTGCATGTGTAGTTCAATGTGTTTGCTACGCTGATGTTGGACTGGATCTTTGCATAGTTGAATGGCACTTTGATTATCACACCAAAGTGTAGTCGGATGCTGCTGCTGAAAGCCAAACTCTGGTAGGATCTGACGAAGCCACAAGGCTTTTACTAGCTTCTACGGCACCACGATACTCTGCTTCTGCTGAAGAAAGAGAAATGGCAGCTTGTTTCTTGCAAGCCCATGTAATAGGTCATGAACCAAGAGTGAACACATAACCGACAATAGACTTCCGATCATCAGGGTCACCAGCCCAATCGGAATCAGTGAAACCAACCAATAGAGGACATGCTTCGGCACTATAATGAATGCCAAACTGAAATGTACCTCGAACATAACAAAGTATTCTTTTAGCTGCTTTCCAATGACTTTCACGTGGGGTTTGAATAAACCGTGCATGAGAGAAGCTTATGTAAATTTTCATTCTTTTATTAATAAATTGCCTGTAGTGGCCACGTTGGCACAGGCCGTGGACTGTTTCCCTCTTTGAGGGTTTTAACCACGTCAAAATACTGGTGTATTGATCTGTGATCTATTTGTGAGTAGTGCCCTTTTGGTGTTCTGTCTAAGGAACTTACCCTGTAAATTCCTACATAAGTTCCTCAGACAGAACACCAAAGGACACCACTCACAAATAGATCACATATCAATACACCAGCATTGTTGATGTGGTTAAAACCCTCAAAGAGGAAAACAGTCCACGACCTAAGCCAACGCGGCCACTTTAGGAAATTTATTAATACAAGAATGAAAATTTACATAAGCTTCTCTCATGAATAATTACCCTACAAATGACCCTCCATGCTCTTTAAATAGAGATCATGGACGAATCGGGTGTTCAGCCACAGATCAAGTGTCAGTAATACCGATGAGAGAATGAACTGCCGGATCACTACATATGGTGACCGTCGGATTGTAAGTTACAAAAGTACATAGTAAAGAAACACACTTTACCTAACTCTACACTAGACCAAGTTATACTTAACTATTTCCTATGTGTCGAAATATCCTAACACATTTCTCATCACCATGTCCTCTTTCTTGATAAAATATACAAACCTCTTATCATAAACTTGACAACCTTGGACCTTCACTTTGAATTTAGGGTGTTGAGTAACATTGATCATGCACCCATAACTTCTCAAGACAACATTTTTACAATGTTGTTGGGACCATGAGTATGTAGACTGACTTATAATATAATGTTTTACAAACTATCATCTCAAGGATGTAACTTTCATATAAAGATTGAATGTGGAGCACAACTTAGGTTTCTTTGTAGTCTCTCCTTGTAATGATATTTAATTATCCTTTAGAAGAATACTAGGTTTACATGAACATTCCCAACAAATTTATATTATTCTCTATAACCTTCAAAAGACATGGTGAATAAAGACCCTTTTTAATCAATAATCTTAGACATTGTTTCTTCATAAACACAAAATTGTAGTGATTAATATATTCAATAATGAAATAGTATGCATATAAATGCATCAATATTTCCCACAAGATATATGCACTATATTGAGATAATAATATGTTAAAAGAATAACTCAATCACATACTAAAAATAGGAGTCAACTAGTTGGAGAAAATTTTCCATGTTAAACTAGATTTAACAACCTCCCAAAACTTATAAGAAAACTATTCACAAAGAACAAGCTCACCTCATGATGAGAAATACAATAATAATCAAAACCTTTTCATATGACCAAGTATCACACATTAATCTATACGGAAAATTTATGCTAATAATTCCAACACTTCCCCTTAACTAATACTTGTCTCAGTCTCTTTCAAGTTAAGTGTTCATCAACATTTCTCACCAACCTCCTTATCAACAAAGTACAAAAAGTCTATATCTGTTCCACCAACACAATTATTGACCTAACAATAATTGTGACTTCAAAATAAGAACTTTAGCCTAAAAATTTCATATTTTTGGTTAAAACATCAAAATCAACACCTATTTCAAAAACTGGTGCTACTAATAACACAATTTTTCAAGGTTAAAATTGCCACGTTTTGCAACTTTATTTTCAAGGTTAAAAATATGAGTTCCTTAAATCCTTTGACCTTGACAATTGGTATCATTGCAATCAATCCTTGAATTGAAAATGGTGCTTCTAGTACCAACTCCCTTTTTTTAGGCATAAGAATGTAAACACTTGATCAAGGTGGTAACGTGGTCAAGAGAATAAATAGAAATTACAAGGATATGAGATAAGCTTACCATCATCACCCTAATCCACCTAGCTCCAACATGAATTCACCAGGAATCTAGTTGAGTGCAGCACATTCAATCCACTCTGCAACATGACAATGCAATTAAATTCTATTGAGACGATAAAATTTGTAAAATGCTCTTGTAGGGAAGAAAGCTTCCCATTTTAGCCCACAAAGGGTGGCAACTTTCCACTTTGAAAGTCTTGTTGTCCCTCCTATGTTGTCTATGTCATCGTCATCCCTCCTATGTGGCCACTGCCTTATTCCCTCAATGTTACTTCTATCCTTGATTGGGCTATCATGCCTCAACAAAGGGTGAGGAGTCATCACGACTCCCCATGTAGTGCAGAGGGAAATGCCATGACTCATCAGTGAGAGCACTCTGTACACAAAGGATATACATAGACATTGATATTCTTGCCTCAACAGATGGCTCCTTGATCTAGGTCACATCTGAGGAATGTAGAATTAGTATCTACGAATAATGAAGATGTATTGGCACAACAAAGCCCTTATCAACAAACTCTACTAAAGAGAGATGAGTCCAAGAAGGAATTATATATGTAGTTGGATGAAATACACACTAAGCATAGGGAAATGTCCCCATAACACAATGATATGGCCTTTCAATTGGTTAGAATTGAGGCCATTCTCTTCATATCAAAAGGCCCTAATTTTCCTGGTACCCCTACAACACCTGTAAATGTTTCAACCTCCACGTAAGACTTAATGTGGCTTTCTTCTTTGCTAGTGATGACTCATCTTTAACCCCTTTAATATTCCAGTCTATACTATTTGTGAGCAGCCTAGCTACAATTTTTCTAGGATGAACACTAAGTATTACAATAGGAAATCTGAAATTAATGGTATGTCATGGTGGAGATATGGATACTATTAGTCTTATGGTTCCTTTTGGACTAAACTATTATTTTTCCGTTGCTGGTTTGGTTTCTCTAGCGACATAATATAGTGCAAAAAACTCTGATATGGTTTTATATGTTGTAATATCTTTTGACTCATAAAATTTGAAATTAATTATAAAAAATGCAACAACAAAAAAAAATAGAAATTGTGACATTGACAATTAATTCCCATGTAACTAAAAACTTAAGACCAACTGAAAAATAAAAAAATTAGTTATCAGTGGCAACCTCTCTTTTTAGTTTAAAAGTATAATATTTTATAAGCCATGGTGCAAAACTGTGATCTTATTGCAAACAAAAACATAAAGAAGAAAAAAAATGAAAAGGAGAGGGAAAACCTTTTTCATCCAAAAGGAGAGGGAAAACCTTTTTCTTCAAAACCCTTGCATACCTTTGAAATAAAAATAAAATAAATAATACAATAAAATAAATAAATAAAATAATTTAATTAATGGATAAATACTATACAATTATTCTATTATAATAATATAATGTAAAATAAAATAAATTAATTATTAATGATTAGTAATTTATAAGAAGAAATAATAATAATGATGTAGACACTTAAATTAATTTAATGAATAAAAATGAAAATTAAATTAAAATTATAACAATTATAAAAATTGAATATAATAATAATAAATAAAAAACACATAGATACATATATTATAATTCAATATGTGCAGATTAAATATATTAAGAAATAAATAAATTAATACAAATCAAATAAATACATATATATCCAAATATTTAACCAATTAATTAATAAAAATGAAATATACTCTAATATTAATACAAATAAAAATTAATTAAATATAATTAGACAATTATAAAAATACAATATATTAAAAATAAATAAATAAGTATATAATTATAAAAACTCTTAAAATTGATTTCAAAGAAATATATACAGACTAGATTAAATATAATGGAATTAATACCAATTAACAATAAACAAATAAAATATATAGCATAATATATAATCATTAATAAACACAAAAGAATAAACAATAATAACATGTATAGATAAATAAGTATAATAACATAAAAACATTAATATTAAATAAATAATATGATAAACAATAAAAGTCGGCTTATACCCATAACCCTTCTTAACCTTATTTATTTCTCGCTTTTCCCTTCTCTGTACAAGCAAGTCATGATGATGAGTCTTGGTATAGGCTCAAAACGTCGACAAAAGAATGGAAAACACTGTGGATCATCCGATTTCATCTTCTCAAAAACCACTCCACAGAAACCTACAAACTAAAAAATAAAACTTGTTCAATTGTTCATAAGTTTTGTCTGGACCAAAATTCCCTCCAAGTCCTCCACTATGTTTCTCCTTGATCAAATTCTCCCTCATAGAACAACTTGGTATGCACAATTGATTTCTTTTAAACAACAGTCCCTCTTGTAGGAAATAATCCAGTCACTTGCTTCTGTATAACAAAACAATATTTCTACAAGCTTCAAATGCCTCCTTAAAATCTAGATCTTTCTCATATAACTCTTTAAGGAAATCAAAACCCAACACTTGAATTTGACTTTCTTAAACAAAAATGTTTTTTCTACTTAAGGCATCTGCTACTTTGTTTGATTAACTAGTTATATGTTTTAATACAAAATTAAAACTTTGTAGGTATTTTACCCATTTTGCATGCTTCTAGTTAAGCTTTGGTTGTTGTATAATGTACTGTAATGCATGGTTATCTGAATACAGTATGAACTCCTTGGACATCAAGTAATGTCTCCACTTCTTCAAAAACTGGACCACTACATAAAACTCCTTATCATAAGAAGAATATTTCTTCTTTGTCTCATTCATCTTTTCACTAAAATAAGCTACAGGTCTATCCTCCTAACTCAAAATAGCTCCAATGGCTTCTCCACTGGCATCACACTTCACTTGAAAAGGTTTATTAAAATCAGGTAAAATCAAAATAGTTTTCTTAGTAATCTTTCTCTTCAACTACTGGAAGTTCTTTTCTTTGTCCTTCTTTATTGTGTCAATAATTGAAGCATTAATCTTACTAAAATTCCTTATGAATTTCCTGTAAAAACTAGCAAGATCGTGAAAACTTCTTACCTCAAAGACACTTTTTAGTGAAGGCCGCTCCATGATAGCCTTGATCTTCTCTGGATCCATATTTAACCCCTCAACAGAAACAATGAAGCCCAAATACGCCAATTCCTCCTTCATGAATGAACATTTCTTTAAATTTAATAGTAATTTTTCCTGTTGTAGCCTTTGTAAGACATAATTCACATGTCTCACATGTTCCTCCTAAGACCTATTGTAAACTAATATATCATCCAAATATACTATTACAAATTTACCAATAAATTCCTTCAGAACTTCATTCATAAGTATCATAAATGCATTAGGGGCATTCGACAATCCAAAATGCATTACCATGCACTCATATAATCCTTCATTGGTTTTAAAAGCAGTTTTCCACTCATCTCCCTCTCTAATTCTGATTTGATGATAACCACTTTTTAAACCTAACTTTGTAAAATATCTAGCTCCACTCAAAAAATCCATCAAATCTTCGATTCTAGGTAAAGGAAATTTGTACCTTATTTTTATCTTATTGATTGCTCTCGAGTCAGTGCACATTCTCCAGCCTCCATCTTTCTTTGGGCTCAACACTATTGGCACTACACAAGGACTCAAACTCTCTCTAACCAGTCCCTTGTCTAAGAGTTCTTGAACCTGTTTCCTGATCTCTTCATTCTCTGTGGAAGTCATCCTGTAAGCTACTTTATTGGGTAGATTTTCTCCTGGAATCAAATCTATGTGATGAATGCTTTTTCTAATGGGTGGTAACTCATCAGGCAAATCGTCTACAATGATATCACAGTAATTGTCTAGCATCTCTTGAATTTCAATTGGTAAATTAGAAACTTTTGTGGAAGTAATTACTACGTTGTGTTTGCAAACCAATGAAAAACTTACCTCATCTTCTTCCATCTGTTGTAAGTACTCCTTTCCACTCAGCAAAAGGGCCTTTGAATCAGGCTTCTTCAATGTATCCTCTTCCTCTATTAGCAGCAATTTATGATTGACACCATCTTTGTTGAATTTGTATGTGTTCTTCTTTCCATCATGCATAGTTCCTCTGTCATATTGCCATGGTCTACCCAACAATATATGACACACATCCATAGGCATCACATCGCACAGAATTTTGTCTCTGTATTTTCCCAATTGCAACTGCACTTCACATTACTCATTCACTACCAACTGATATCCCTTTTGAAGCCATGACACCTTATAAGATGTTGTATGTTTCTTTGTTTTCAATTTAAACTTCTCCACCACTTCCATGGAGACCAAATTACCTGTACTACCAATGTCTATTATCATCTGACAACACTTCCCTTGAACCTTGCACACAGTTCTGAACAAGGTTTTCCTTTGTACTAGTTCAACAATTTCCTTAGCTGGTTTTAACAAAATTTTGTTAACTACCAAAGATTCCCCTTTCTCTAGTACATTCTCTTCGTCTATTACCTTTGTTGTTTCCTCTTCAGTTTTTGCAACAATTGCATTCCTCGGATTTGTTCCTATATTTTCTGGGAACTCATAAGCTTTGTATCCTAGCTTGTTACATCTATAACATCTAACTTCTCTTCCTCTACCTCTGCCTCCTCTTCCTCTGGAAAAAATCCCTCTGTCACTTGCATCACCTCCTGTGGGTGCATCTTGACTTGAGTTGCTACTAGCTCCATCTCTAGGTGCTGTAGATCTTCCTCTACCACCTTTTCTTCCCCTTCCTCGAAAAGTACCTCTATTTTTGGCAGACTGCTTCCTCATGAGTTTTTCTTTAGCCTTCAGTATCATCTAATAATCCTCTTCTACTTTTTTAGGAGACAATACACTTATATCATCTTGAATGTCCATTCTAAGACCATTCACATATCTGGCAACCTTCTCTTCTATATCTTGGATTTGTCTTGCTCTTATACTCACTTTGTAGAATTCCTCTGTGTATTCCTTTACTGTCATAGAGCTTTGTCTAAGATTCTGCATTTGTCTAAATAATGTTTGCTGATAGTCACTTGGCAGAAAATTACTTTTCAGTTTTGCCACCATCCTGTTCCAATTCTTAATTGGTTGTTTGCCAAGTCTTCTTCTTTCTGCCTACACTCCATCCCACCAAAGTGTTGCATGTCCTTTCAGTTTCATGACAACAAACTTCACCTTCTTTCCTTCATTTGTTTCTTCGTAATCAAAGAATTTCTCCATATCATTTATCCAGTCTATCAATTCTCCAGGGCTTAAGCTTCTTGTGTAGATTGAGACTTCAAATCTAGGCTTGGATGTGGATCTCAATATTGACATAAAGAATCTCATTTCAGGAGTTACATCTGCAGGTTCTTCATCTTCTGCAACTCTAGCTTTAGGTTCACTGGCATCCCCAGCATCTGCATCTCTTCCCATTTCCACTGCTTCCAATCTAGCTTGCATTTGTTGCATAGCTTCCAAAACTTCAGCATTTGCAACTAGTCGTCCTCTTCTTCCACCACCACCTCTTCCTCCAATTCTAAAAGCCATGTTGGATTTATTTTTCTAATCCTTGAGATCCTGTTCAGTGTTACTAGGCTACTCTGATACCACAAATGGTGGTCGAGGTGCAAGCATAATGGAAAATCGTTCAAATCCAGAAACAATTTCTTCAAGTTTAGGCAGAATTTATTCTTGGATTTCATGCGGAGTCTCAGTCATCTACCTCCAAAGTTATCTATTTTTCTAAATTAGCAGAACCGCTAAATTATAGCCGCAATCACAAATCCTCTAAGCATCGTACATCGCAATCGCAATCTCACTGGTAGGGTTCATTTCCTCAAGAATGAAGCGATGCGTTATTAATTAGTGATCCTCGTATTGCACGTCGCATTTCGCAATTCCTCCAGGCTAGGTTCATTCACTCTTGAACATGCGATGCGATGTTGATCCAACAATCAACAGTCATCAGTGATTCGATGGTCACTGTGATATTGCACAGAGATCCGTACGATGATACCGCCTCACGGAGTCGATAGATTTATAAACCTCAATTTATAAAAGTTCAGGTCCAGACTTGAGATTAACATTCGATCGTTTTAAGACTCGATAGCCATTGGATGACAAAGGCCATCAGATCTATGGCTCACGGGACTTTGATTAGCACACGAATTAAAGAAGACCTAACCCCCGTTGTTGACGGTGACGTAAGGCGATGAAAATGAAATCGATGGCTAGGAGAGAGTACAATACTTCAGCCATGATTTTGGAATTCGTACACTTCTACTCCCGCAATCGTTGATCACTAGATTTTACACACAATGAAAATAATTTAAAAGCGATCACAAAGAACTCTAATATTTCAAGCTAACTGGAAATTCAATAATACACAGATACTACAGAGGGATGCAACACCTCCGAGATTGACCAATTTTACACAAAATTACATAGAGATTTAATTTCTACAATTTTAATCGTATATGGCCAAACAAGTCGAATCAGTCAAAATCCTTTTACAATCATTCATAACCTACATAAATACTATTCCATCCTAACTATCGGATCCTTAAAACACTGGATCGAATTTTCCTAATCTTCAACAATATCTATTCTGGTCGATATTCTCCTTAAGAATCTCAACTGAATCAAAACTGCATGAATTAATTACAAAACCACTCAATCCCTAAATCCTAGCTCAAATCCTATCTAGAAAGCTTGTAAATTGACAGCTAAAGGATCCACTCCTTTGCTTGTAACTTTTTTGGTATTTTTGGAATAAGTTCGAAGCCTTTTGCCTTCAAGCCTCATGCTCATGCATCACTTCATACGATTTCTATACTTCCGAAGTTATTCATAAAAAATGTCAATTGCCTCAGAGATGATATACTACAACAAGGTGACATACAACTTTCACTTCTTTGTCTTTTGTATATGCTACTATAACTATATCATGTCCTTCCCATAGAGCTTGGTTTCACTGAAACTTGGATCAACCTATCAACAAATTTATCTCAGAACTCTGACTACTCATAAAATTTCGTATACCATAGTGCCATATAAAATTCAAATGTCGTCACAAAATGGTTGGTTTTGGTAGAGGTTCGAGTCTCCTCCTTTTGCTTTTGTAAATACAAAATACTTCTTCCAAATTCTGAAATTAGATGCTTCATCAAACCTCAAAGAAGTTCCACAATATTAAATTTAAGTTGTAGGAATATAAAGCCACAAGTACGCTAATATGTCAACTCAGTTCTTTAACAAATACTCTCATAAATTTTGTCTCGAGCTTGTTAATGTAGGTTCGATGAAATAGTAAGTTGTCATAATGATCTCTTCTTATATCAATTACCATAGAATTTTGTATTCTAGCTCAGAGTGTAGACTTCAATTCATAAAATATCAATCTTTTCTTTCTAGAATGATTGCAGATCTTTTTTCACATCGTATAATCTAAGTCTCTCAGAACAGATGCAAACCTCTTACAAGTGATTAGAATTTCTTGTAGTATTCTTCGCACTTGTTACGAAAAAATTCATGTCAAAGCATAAAAGCATATGTTTCTTTGTAGTTATTAAAGAAGTGTCATAGATCAAAAGAATAATTTTGTGTCACAACAGGATAGAGGCTCATATAAATACTAATGTAGTGATGTCTTAGGTAGCTTGGAAGTCGTGCATAGAAAACTTGGATGTATGCCATCATTAATACTTCGAAGAACTCATATTTATGCCTCAAAATGGCTGATATAACTACCTCAAGAGTATTTGCATTACAAAGAGAAAGTATCCATTAAAAGGAATACTTACTTGTCAAAGGAGGGGAGTGCTTAAATGATGATGATGTTGAAACACACAAACCTTGTCATTGCATTTATCACTTGGATACCCATTCATAAAACATTACAATTTATTATTCGATATTCAAAAGATGGTTTACAAGCCCTTGGGCGGTTCTCCTTTATAGGAGTTGACTAGCCACAAGGGTTTAAAGATCATGTCTCTTGACATAAGTGTATTTTCATAAGTAATGGGCACCAATTAAACTAACCTATTAATTATTACTATTTATTATTATTATCTGTTGTAGAATTGAGGCTTTTGTGATCCATCATAGTTATAAGAAGGATTTCGGCGTAAATCACATATAGAGAGACATTTGTCGACGCGTTTCGAACCAACCAGTGTGGTTCATCGTCAGGACAAGTTGAAGAAATAGATCCAGTCCAGCAAGTTAAATAGTCTGAGCAAAGACTCCAACGGCTAACAAGATAAACGGCAAATTTTTTACTTGAGGCCCAGGTCAAATAATTAATATTATTATTGTTCATACAATTATTATTATTATTAGTCCCTGCCCTTCGGGCTGGCAGGGACTATAGTAATCGGTTTTAACCGATAGCATTACTTCGACACAGAAATCCATAAACATATTTCAATTTAAACCAAAGTTTGCCAGTAAATTTTATTAAATTTTATATTTGCCGATACACGCATCCAATGGCAGGAAAGATCATCTTATTTGGCCTCATTACGAGGTATACGATCTCAAAAGTTAGGCAAATTTTCGGAAATCATTTGGCTAGTTGGTACAATTTCGCGTGAGTAAAGTAATGCTATCTTTACGATAGCATTAGTTCGTTAACATTTAATGTTAATTGGCTTAATTGGCTAACATTAAGGATCACCTAGGTTACGTTTGAGGACAAATGTTATCCTTATATGTTGCCATTCAACAGATATGTGGTGTAGGTGTCAATCTCCTGTCCTCTCTTCATTCTGCTGAAGCATTTAAATCGCTCCATCTTTGTGCTCTGGCCAGGCTTTCCATCCTTTCACTGCTCTGCTTCTTTTCTGAGCGAAATTCATACTTTCCATCCTTTCACTGCTCTGCTTCTTTTCTGAACCAGATTTAGAGGTCTCTCCATAGTGAAGATGATGGCGTTGCCGTTTCTTGGTTCTGGTCTTTTTGTTCTGAAACCAGTAGAAGACAATAGCGTCCCAAACTTGTCCGAACCCTTGCAGCTGAGCTCTGATTCTCTCTATTTCATATCTGGTACGGTTTGTCACCCGAGTTAAATACCAATTGCAAGATCTGGATCTGTACTGGTTTCGGATTCCATCTGGGCTTTGATTCCCGCCGGCTCCTCTCCTCATTCTCTGATGAGGTACCTGCACAAATTACAGTTAAGGCAGGTTCTGCTGGAGACAAGGTATCCTAGGTACTCTGGCAAACTTATTTTTCTGATTCTCATTGCAGATTTAGACTCAAAACTTATTTTTCCGATTATGGCTGCAAATTTCTTGGCCTTATTTTTTATCTGATTATCGCTGCAAATTTATCCGCTTGCACTAGTCAAGATGTTATAAGTTATTATGAACTAATACTTTGTGCATGTGCAAATATGGCATCAACGAGTCATTCCCAGGTGCCTATTGACTCTATGCAAAAAGGAAGTTATCCGAGGTACTCTGGCAAACGCCATTAAATCTAGAAACAAGCAAGAAATAGGATTTAGACGTATGAAACTTACATGGTGAACGGCTCGTCTTTCCTTTTGCAGGGATCAGTGGTGCTCATTTTACTGCTGCACCTGCTGTTTCTCCTGTGGCCGCCCCCATGTTCCGCCTTGTCTCTGGCACTGCAATACGGCCGCCACGATTCTTAAGCCTCCCGGACAAGCTGTGTTCGCAACCCAACGAGTCTAATCAGTTTGAAAGTGGTCTAAAGTGGACGGTTTGATCACAAAATTGCCATTTTTTTTTATCCAGATTGATAGCGAAAAAGCTAAACTGCGCATTTTTTTATCAAGATTCATAGCAAAATAGACTAAACTCTTGATCAAAATTTATATCAAAGAGCTAGTTTGATTAAGAAAGGACTTCATTAAAATATATCGTATCATAATTATCTGGAAGAAAAAAACAGAGCTTCAGAGCTTAATTATCATGGCGGGATCGGGTACTCAGGGCAATGGGAGTGGGCGCGGGGACGGGGATGGGGAGCCTTTGTATTTATATAAATCCAAGCTTCCCGATATTGAAATCTCAAGCCATCTTCCTCTGCACGATTATTGCTTCGAGAAATTGGGGGAATTTGCAGAGAGGCCCTGCATTGTACAGGGATCTAATGGGAAAGTTTATTCCTATGGCGAAGTTGATTTGATTTCTCGCAGGGTCGGCTCTGGTTTGGCCAAGCTCGGCATCGGGCATGGAGATGTCGTTATGCTTTTGCTGCCCAATTGTCCACTTTCGTTTTCTTGGGTTCGTCTCGAATTGGCGCCAAGGAAAGTATTCACAAACAAGAAAAAGAATATCTGGTATTAATGCAAATCATGTGAATACCCGGCTCCAGATGCATAATAATTCGATGAAAGTTATGAAAAACATACCTGCCATCTCAAAATCATGCAAAATATAATCTATTGCCAATTCCAATGGCGTTGATGGAATGCTGAAGCATTCCATAAACAGTTAACCGCATTAGAGGCTGCGAATTTATGAAAAAATTATTAATTCTGAAATCAAGCTTTGAGTACTTACACTTCCTGAGATTTCAATTCTTCCAATGGCGAAACGAAATTAGCCACTGTTGAAGCAGCTTCAATGGCCAACGCATGATTAGCAGAATCCACTGCTAACTCATATGAAGGTGCTGCAACAGATTCAGGGATTCGAGCACCGCTGTCGTACACACACGTCGTTAAATTCATTAATCAAATGACTGCTTATAGAAATAGTGCATCACCAGAGCAGGAGATACAGGAAATTAATTACGCTGAATACCTGGGGTCATATATGTTGAATACCGCATTGCTATAATCAGAATAGCAGGTGCGGAGGCTGTGTTTGTTGGCAAGTCACCCACCCTGCACCACTCTCCACTGTAAGGCCAGCGAACTGATGCTTCATGAGCCGCCCACCGATTCGATCTGAGGCCTCCAAAATGACGAGGTCTTTGATTCCATTGTCTGCCAGAACCTTTGCAGACATGATTCCTACAATCCAAGTTACAGATGACAACGATAAGCATGTAAAATTTAAGAGATGATCCGATTTTACGCACAGACAAATTAAACACATACTGCATAGCGGAGGCATTTTTTCCGAACATGAGTACCAGCAGCAGCACCCCAACCGGCAGAGCAAGGCAGTGCTACGTGGCAGTTAGCATACTATTTGGCCTCACCTAAACATTGCAGTGTGTCGTTTGGGCAGAGAGGGAGAGCGACGGAGACATGTGTCTACTTTTGAACCTAACTGCCTCTTCTTACCTACTAACCCAATGCACATAATATTATATTTTACATGTACCAATTAAAAAATAATATTATATTAAAAGATAATATTATATTTTCACTATTATTTTTCCCTATCATATTCTAATTACATTTCATATTTAATCAAACGAGGACTTTTGGATCAGGTAGGTCAAAGTAGGGTAAATAAGTAAACACACAAAACCTTTTCTTAA
>APFE031423882.1:72137-88886 GCA_000404065.3 Pinus taeda | reverse complement strand
AAATTAAAGCGAACATCACATAATACAAATATTGAACATATAACAACATTAACTGAATACTTATTGTTCTCGTCAAATGTTAAAGTCAAAACATTACAATTATAACTAGTTAATAGTTACAAAAAATGAGCTTGATTTCCAAGCATATCTTAAATTCAATCATATCAAGTAATCTAAACTCTTCATCCTCTAGAGTTTCATCATTGTCTTCTTCCACAATATTTTTTGCTTTATTTTGCTCATTTTCCTCTTCTAATGGATCTTTGATGTCTATAAATCTCCTAGTGTATGCCTTTCCAATCACTCCATCTAATGGCGGTTGAGGTTCCTTTGCCTTTTTTTCTACACGTGATTCATTAAAATATCCTTCCCTCAACCCAATTTCTTGCATTGCATCTAGAAGAAATTGAAGAGCATTAATTCTTTGTTGAATAAATTTGCACCTTAATGGGTCTTTTTCAATGGAAATGCAATTTCTTCCTTTTTGTAGGTAACTTGTTAGTGTTGTACCTAATTATCAAGCACAAAAGAAATAATCAAGTAGATTAGTATAATGACATATAAATTAAGAAAGAAGATATTGAAATTCAATTCTATATAATGAAACTTACCTGAGTCTGAAAATAAATCCAGAACCCAATCTCCTTCATTTGAACATAAGTCTATAAGATAGTTAATCAATGATTGTGGTTTTTGATAAATGTTAACTATCTCTCCTTTTGCTTATTTATCTTCATATGTTAGTTTTTTGACAACAACATCATAAACAAGTACTTGGCTATGGCTCTTTCCATCTATCCGATTAAGAAGCATAGACTTATAACTATCATCTTTTGTCCAACTATCAATATGGATGAACTCACAATCATTTATAATAAGTTGATCTTCATGGTTAAGAAGATTTGACTTTTTCCTGTAACATGAAATAGTAAAAGTTCAATTAATTTGTACATAAATGAAATTTTTAACATTAATCAAGCATACAATTTCAATGTTTTATCATGTAAGTTGCATCCTTGAGTTTGTTTTCCCCTTGAAGCTTGTCAATAACATTGCCAATTATCTGTCTGAATGGAATGTCACAGGTCTCCGTAATGGTGATGATGTGACTTCTACAAATCCCGCAACCACTTTACTAAGAGATTGATATGTATAAGGGTCACTATCATAGTCAATGTTTGGGATAATGAAACCATGGGGAATATCTGCAATAACTAGGGAATAATCCCTTTTAGGTATGAATTTAGCAATGTCTTCACAATCACCTTATATTACTTGATATTGAATGGTGTCAAGCCCATTCCAAATGAAATGAGTAAGAGTTGGATCAAGTTCAACATTCCTAAGATGCTTCTTTCTCAGCCTTTTGATCTTATTTTTGCAATAAAGCTTCTGAAAATATCTGGTGCTCCATTTGCATCCTTCCTCATCTTTAATAAAATAAAAAATATATGTACAAACTATAAAATAAAAATAATATATAGATGAATAAAAATGAATGTATAAATCAACATACCTTTCTAAATGCAAGATAAAAATCTTTTAGTGTTGATGTAGAACTTGAATCTGGGTAGTTGTGTACAACATTATCCCAACTATCTTCATTCAACAATTTAACCATTTGTTCTTGTATTTTCATGTAAACTTTATGGTTGAATAGATAAAGTGTAAAAAGTTAATATAATGATATGTATATCCCCAAGGGTTAGCTCAACTAGTCGAGTCCCCGTTGTTAAATACCTCGCCGGTCGAGAGGTCACTAGGTCAATTCTCCTCGACGCCCTTGGGGTTAGGCCCTGCTAGTCTCATTGACGGGCTTTAAAAGATTCCCTTTGGGGTTGATCTGCCCAGATTTTTCCAAGGGAAGAAAAGATATGTATAACAAATACTACCAAGAAACATATCTTATATTTAAAAGAAAATTATAATCTAGAAATAAGTAAAAATAATTCGACGAACTTAATTTTGAAATTCCTCATTCATTTCGTCTAATGATAATTCCCCTGACTTCACACGAGATAATATTGTTTTGACAAGTTTTTCATCCTTTACTCCTTGCAATGCTCTCCAAGGTCGATAGTCATATCTTTTGGAAGCTGCTTCATTTCAGGACCTGATTTACTGCTGCTACATATCAATGGTTTAGACTTTTTGACCTTCTAGTTTTAATGCCAATGTTCTTCCACATGCTAAAAATATAATTAATCAATTCCCATATCTCTCCAAATCTAAAAGCAAGCTGGAAAACGTTATCAATACTTCTGAATATATCAGAATGTACTTTTTCGCCTTTTGAATTGATTGTTTCCTCAATTTGATAACATATTTCCATACAACATTCCTTCCGAAATTCCAGACTTATCAAATTCTTCTTTGTTGAGAACTTGAACTGGATCAACAAGAAGCACATAATCAATCACATGAGCATATGGATTGTACATCATCAATGTTTTCAGTTGTGAACATGCAGGTGGTGTGGCTTTCTAATTTGATATTTAAATTTCCCTTCACTTGGCTTCTAGATTTGTTTGACATTAAGTTGAAATGTACAACCACCCTCAATTAAGTTTGTCTTTGTCAAGTTATGTCGAATGGAATTTTGTTTTGTTTTAATAATTCCATCCTCTAAATCAGCTCTTGGTGTAATGATTTTCCTTATTTCTTTTGAATTTTCACTAGGATCTTCATTGTTGGCCTTGACTATTTGAGAATGATCAACTTTTATTTTCTTTCTCCTCTTTTCTTATAGATAAGTAACATTCTCATCATCAACTAGAATAGAGACTTTCTTGGGCATCTTTACTTTTGTTATTTTATGGCTCTTCTCCTTTCTAACATTAGTTCTAATCTCATCCTCAGTAATGGAAACATATTAATTAGTGTCAGTTTCAACTTCCTCATTTTCAAAAGTAAGATGTCTACCTTTGCTAGATTTATCCACTATAGGCATTCTTTGCCGATCCCTTGGATGTAGTTTTGTAGCATCATGATTACTATTTTTTGCTTGTTTTCCATATCTTCTTTTGACCCTGAGTAGAAACTGCTGACAACATTCATAATATCTTGCTCTATGAATAAATATCTTCCTACATAATTGAAATATTTTCAATAAAATTCTGTCAAACAAAATATCATATGTCAATAAAAACTAAGTTATAAAAATATAATGATACAGTTACAATAACGCAAAACACATAAATATAAATAACAATACTTACGATATCTTGTGTAATATCATTTATGATTTGTTTACACATCTTTGTAGATTCATCTGTCGTGTCATACATTGACAATGAGAGCTCATATTTAATCTTGTCATGTGACTTGGGTGGTTTTATAAGTTCATGAACAATTTCAATGTCTGGTATCAAACAAATGTCTAGTACTTTTCCCAGCACCTCATAAATTCGACTATCGTTAGGGATATCAACATATAGATATATCTGCAGATGTTGTTCGCCTTCTCTATCTTTCACATACCATATATGTTCTGTATGCTTCACTTCTTGTGATTTATTCTAGTAAGAAATCATCTTCTTATCATTTGAGGCAATTGATAGCTTTGTAGTTATTAGCTCATGTTTGGATCATTTAACAATATTTTTTGAGGATCTGCCTTTAATTTTAGCAGTCTTTGGTAAAAAAGATTCACATAAATCTTCTTTGATGCCATTTTTTTGCAAAAAATATACACATATATATAAATCAGTAAATTACATAAAAAATAGCTTAATTAAACAAATGAAACGAAACAAAATCTAAAAACGATAAATAATTATAAATCATAAATAATTTTTAAAACATTACCTTTTAAAAAAATAAAAAAAATGGCTTGCCACCCCCACAGGCCCGTTGGGTCGCAAGGGTGGGGCGGGAGGGGGCTGCGTGCAAACCCTCCTGCCCCACGGGCCCGTTAGGCCGCCGGGGTGGTTTGCGAGGGGCTACGTGCAGCCCCCTCTTGCCCCACCCCCATGGCCCAACAAGCCCGTGGGGGTCAGGATCGAGCCTCCACCCCCACGGGCTCGATTCTGAGAATCAAGCCTCCACCCCCACGGGCTCGATTCTAAGAATCAACCCTCACCCTTGGAAGGTGGGTTGCGGAGGTGGGTGCCTCTTGCGGCACAACTGGGCCCACCACATCCACTGCTGACGTAGTGGCCTCCTGCCTGCCAAGGGGCTGTCGGGTAAGCATGACCCATCTAAATTTTTAATTTCTAAAATAAATCTAAATTTCATTAATATAAAGTTAAATATTATTTTGTTGGAATATGTTTTTTGTTTGGTATTTTACACGAAGATAACAACCCAACTAACACATAACTACTAGTAAACCTATGGGAGTTTAAGACTTGCACACAACAAAAGAGAAACTAACTTTTCAAATGTGATAATCTTCCGTTGAATATGTTGTTTATAACAATATAGTTGCTCCACAAAATTGCTCCGTCTTTTAACAAACCTCAAAAAGCCTTGATGTGATGTGAGGAATAACGAGAATGAAATTTATGATATAACGGAAATTACAAAATTGTTTTACCGCATGTTGAATGTGGTATTAATCTGTTTTTATAAAAACTTTAACATATAAATCTTTTTATGGAGATATAGTAATTTATGATAAAGCGAACATTACGGAATTGTTTTACTGCATGGTAAATGTGATATTTTTTATTTATTTATAAAAACTTAATATATAAATCATGTTATGGCGATATATCAATTTATTTTAAATTTGTGATAGAAGATATAACAAAAATTAAAAGAAATATTTAATTGTCTAGTAAATGCTATATAGTTTAAGTAAAAAATTAATTTAGGTAAAATATTTAGTTTACAATTTTAATTTAAAGATTTAGTTTAAAAGATTAATTTCATAAGAAAATTTTAGTTAAAATTTTTCAATAAATTGTAGAAGAAATATTTGGACGGAAATACATGAAACGAAATTTTTGAAGGGAAAATTTTCGGCAAAATTTTTTAAAGGGAAACTTTGGAGGGAAATTTTCATTCTTTAAGCTATACATTATCATTAGGAAAGAGTGCATTTGTATCATTCAACCTCTTTTGTTTGAAAGACATGGATTCTTTTGATAGTGAAGTTTCGCTTTGTGAAGCATCAACATCTTCGTCACATAACAACTCTATTCACATTGATGAATATAACGAAAATTATTTCACTATGAATAGAGAGTCAAATCTTCCACTTAGTCCTACTCCTAAGGACTATGAGAGCAACACTGATGAAGGGTAAGATGAATAATTTCAAATAAATAAAAAGTCAAAGTTTCCACTTAGTCCTAATCCTATGGACTATGAGAGCAGTGGTGATGAAGAACATGATGAAGATTTTCAAATAAATAAAGAGTCATGGTTTCCACTTAGTCCTAATCCTATGGACTACGAGAGCAACAATGATGAAGAGCATGATAAAGAATTTCAAATGAATAGAGAGTCACGTTTCCACTTAATCATAATCCTAGATTCCTATGGACTATGAGAGCAACAATGATAAAGAGCATAATGAAGAATTTCATATAAATAAAGAGTTGGGGTTTCCACTTAGTCCTAATCCTATGGACTATGAGAGCAACCGTGATGAAGATCATGATGAAGAATTTCAAATGAATAGAGAGTCATGGTTTCCACTTAGTCCTAATCCTATGGAATATGAGAGCAATAATGATGAAGGCCAGAATGAAGAATTTCCAATAAATTGAGAGTCACAATTTACACTTAGTCCTACTCCTAGGACTATGAGAGCAATAGTGATGAAGGTCAGGATGAATAATTTCAAATAAATCGAGAGTCACATTTTCCACCTAGTCCTAATAATAAGGACTATGAGAGAAGTAGCGATGAAGGGCAAGATGATGAATTTCCAGTAAACAGAGAGTCACATTTTCCACCTAGTCCTAATCCTAAGGACTATGAGAGAAGTAGTGACGAAGGGCAGGATGAAGCACTTAGTCCTAATCCTAAGGACTATGAGAGAAACAATGATGAAGGGCAAGATGAAGCACTTAGTCATAATCCTAAGGATTATGGGAGCAACAATGACACAGGACAGGATGAAGAATTTCCAGTAAGTAAAGAGTCACATTTTCCATGTAGTCCTAATCCTATGAACTATGAGAGCAACACTGACAATGCACATGATGAAGAATATCCAATAAACATTGAGTCAAATTTTCCACTTAGTCCTAATTCTAAGGACTATGAGGGTAGCACTGAAGAAGGGCAAGATGAAGAATATCCTCCAAGTCAGTATTTCAAAAGCACATATGATCATAGTGAGGATAATATTCCTCACAATGATGATGAAAATGGTTATACAGATGATGATCCAATGATGGAGATGTTGTCAGCAAATATTGTATCGAGGAGTAGGAGCAAACCTTTTCATACCAATCCAAGATGTTCTAGTTATACAATGGGTAGAGTATAATATCTCACGAGAAGAAGTTCTATTGCTGCTCTCCTTTAGAGTGAATGTTGTCAAAAGGATTGCTTAAAACATATGGATTTCAAGTTTGCATTAGAGAAAAGAAAGAGATATTTGTCAATGAATAAAAGCATGCAAAATTCATATTTAGTGGGGTGCATGCAATCTACATTGTCAGGTTATGATTATCATATTGGGTCTTTATCTATCTATAGAAAGGCTTTCAAAATGTTTCATTCAATGTGTAATTTTTTTCTCTCAAGAATCCAAGAAAATTTGGAAAAGGATCCCACATTTTATTCAGAAGTTCGTCATAAATGACCGTTTGGGCCATTATCAAATACTGCAATGTCATGGATGAAAAAATTCTTTTCAAAGAATGGAGAGTGCATGCCAAATAGAGAGACAATACATATTCTAGATAATTTCTCAAGACGAGAAATCTATAACTTATACAAAGAATATGCAGAAAGTGCTGAAGGAAATGGTTGATTTATTACATATCAATATTTTGTGAAGATATAGAAGAAAGAATTCAACAATGTCTGTATTCCTAAGAAGACAAGGATGGGGATTTGCAGTACATGTGCTTCTCTTAAATAAAAAAGGGATAAATGTGAAGGGGTGGAAAGAGGTAAGCATTCATAACATTATTTTTAAAATTGTATAGTCATCAACTATGAAAACGTATTTATTAATGACTTTCTTTTATGTTGTGTAGATTCCATTGTCAAAGCACTTCAAGAAGATCACGAACAATAAACAAGCAAAAGGAAAAAGTTGTACAAGCATCGAAAGAAGTGTTATGATAATCCAAATAAATATTTGGGTTTGATAATTGATGGTATGGACTAGAAGAAAACACTTCTACCACATTTTGTTTGCACACTCAAAAATTTACAGGAGGAAAATTTTATTCAGTATCACTTGGTAGGTTGTATGGCCTTCAATGGGAAAATGTTGCCAAGGGTCTACTCAGCTCCAAATATTCATAATGATGCAAATATGACAATGAAAATAATTCATGATGTTCTTTCTCATTGGTCTGGTAATCTTTTGAAGTTTTGTATCTACAATTGGACAATACTTGTTGTGAAAACAGAAATCAGATTGTTTTTGGATATCTAAACATGCTTGTTGAATTGAGAATTTTTCAGAAGGTAAAGGTTGGTTTTCTTCTTGTTGGGCACACTCATGACCATATTGATTAGATGTTCAATTGTTTTTCATTCATATTGAGGAGGAAGGATATTGGGAGCTTGCCATCATTAATTGAATGTATTAAAAAATCATACATGCCAGAGCCTATTTTTGATGTCTTGGAAGAAACTGCTGACATGCGAAGGTTTATTTTGGGATTGCATGGTGAGAATAAATGCATTAAACAAATTAATGACATTAGCTTCCAACATCAATTTCCTATCAAAAAAATTGATGGGAAAACACTAATATGGGGCAAGAAGTATTCAAATACTGCAGAATGGGTGTTGTCATCAAGTTTGACATTTTTGAAGTTCATTCTAGATCATCCAATATTTGCATCAAACATATTGTTATCACAATGAGTTGATGAAGTTCATAATGCACATAGGCAGAATAGAGATATAAATTATTTTGATTTCCTAGAAGAAATTAAAAAATATATTAGATATACACATGAGTACTTTGATATTGCTAATTCAGTTTGGTGGGAGTCTTGTGATATCATTTCAAGAACAACAAATGAAGATATATGTTTGAAAACTCCATTTATTTGGCCACAAAATGTGTCAAATGAACATGAGGAAAGAAACATCGTTGAACAACAACAATATCAAGGTATTATTAATTATTTACAGGTAGAGGAAAGAGAAATGTATATTGGTTCGAGAAGATCTCGTGCACAACATGAAGCCATGGAAGACCTTTATAGGGGTTTAGTACAAGATATTAAGGAGGGTTGCATGATCACAATGCTAGCAGATGGAGATCCTAATGGCTATCCATTATGGGTTGCTAAGGTTATAAAGGTCATTACAGAAAATGAAGGTGTTGTAGGTGTTGAAGTACATTGGTATGCCACAAATACACACCCATTCAATGGTGTGTACAAGCCAGAGATGGTAGTTGATAAAAAAATTGGTGGAAAGAGAAAAAGAAAGCGTACAAATATAAATCGTTGCAGCACAGGCCTCTTAAAATTGGAGGATGTTGACATACTTAATTATGACTTCAATTTAACAAAGAGAGGAACTCTTCGCTTCAAGATGATAGAGATTCCGAAGAGGTTGTTACCAAAAGAAATAATGTTGAGATGGGATTTTGATGAAACCAGTCATAGATCCAGAAGAATTTTGAAACCTGAAATGGTGGGCATGCATGTGGAATTAGATGAGGCACTAGTTTATGAAAGGGAAGAATATGGAACATCTTAATCTACATCTAGTCATTCATCTGAAGATGTGAATTCTGATGGTGTGCAAGAAAATATGAGTGATTTTGAATAATTGTCTAAGGCAGTTTATATAACTGATGTTTGCTTGAATATTGAAATAATTTTTTTTATTTCTATATGATGTTAAATGAAGTTATGAGTCATTTTTATGTTTGTTGGATTATATGTTTTAACTATGACGAGTTTTATTGTATAAAATATCTATAATGCAACAATAACTGAGAGATGTAATTTATGTTTCATTCAATCTACAAGTATTGACATTTTGATTAATTTAGTCATGTAATTCATAATATCATGGTTTAAATGTGTTGCAAACTTAGAGTTTTTTAATTCTATGGTTGAAATTTTTTCAATTATTATTATTATTATTTATTTATTCATTTTTTTTAATGTTATGGTTGAAAATAATTAGAATTTTAGCGATCTTTAGTGTCATGTTATTATATGTTTAACAACATGGATGAAAACTGATGGAATCTTAATGTGTTTCAGATCCCATTATTTTATCTTTATCATCATTACTAAAAAATGTTGAAATTATACATGGGAAAGAAAAATGTTATTCTACCAAAAACATTAGTGTGTTTTTTCCTCAGAAACAATTGTTTTTTGCACAAAAAAATTGGTTTTCCTACATTTTCTAAATACGTTGAAAATTAACCCTAAAAAAATCATTCCAGTATACACACTTTTCGTTTTTAACACTGTTTTCATTTTTTTTTTGTGGTTTTTTGGCTAGAGTCCCCATTTCAAAGTTTACATTGTTACCTCCCTTTCAAGAGAGCACCACGTGACTTTGTATTCATAAAATTTGACATCCTGTCGCACAACTGTAATTCTTAGGGATGGAAAATACACACGATAGTTGTGGGGAGTTTCTGTGTAACCCACAAATACCCCAAACTCTATTATCGACTCTAACTTATTCCTTGACTCTTTGGATACAGGGAAATAGACAAAGGCTCCAAACATCCTAAAATGCGACACATCCAACTTCCTCCCCGAGAAAGCCTCCTATGATGTGATCATGCCAAGAATCTAGTGAGGAATCTTGTTCTGCAAATAGACTGTTGTGTTGCATGCTTCAAACCACAAGTGCAAAGGTAGGCTTTGGTCATGCAATATTTCTCGTGCTTCTCCCATGATGCTTCGGTTCTTCCTCCCAGCCACCCCATTCTGCTGTGGGTTGTGGGGTGCTCTCAACTCTTGTCGAATGCCTTCTTTTGCACACTCATTCAACACGTACTCTCTTCCATTATAGCTCCTAAGAGCCTTCACCTTCTTTCTCATTTCTTTCTTCACTAGTGCCTTGAACTCTAAGAACTTGGAGAAAGTCTCATCCTTCTTCCCCATGAAGAACATCCAACACTTCCGCGAGTATTCATCAATAAAGATAACAAAATACTTGTGCTTGGAGGTGGAGGCTGTCGAGAAAGGTCCACAAACATTAGAGTGGATCCTTTCAAGGACTGCATGTGCTCTTCTATCCCGATCATGGAAAGTGGCTTCTATATGCTTCCCCAAGGTACACCCTTTGCATGTGTCTTGCTGCTCTAGTGCTCCTTTGGAAAGGATCGTGGTAATCTGTTGCATGATATTCAAAGCACCATGATGAAAATGGCCAAGTCTTCTATGCTAGAGTTCATCGACATCGCGGCTTTGCACCTTCTCCACCTTTGTGCTTAATGTAACACAATTCTCCACATCTAGCTTGTAGAGGTTCTTCACACGAACCCCAATCTGATTCACTTGTCTCATGGCTATGCATCTCAAGAATTCCTTTCCTTTGTTGAAGATCACATTGTAGGCATGATCTTCCAAAACTGCAATGGAGACAGGATTCCTCTTTAGACCCGGTACAAACATCACATCCTTGAGCCTGAGAGGGGAGTCTAACTCCCTCTAAAAGGTGACTATACTGATCCCGGTCATGTTGTATCTTCCATCATCTTCCATCTTGATGCGCATCTGGAGGTCCTTCTACTCCAAATCACTGAAAAATTCTCTATTTCCTGTCATATGGAATGAAGCACCATTGTCGAGATACCACACACTTCCAATGACCATGATGACCATGCATGCAATGAGAGTAAAATCAAGCTTGAACTATGAAGCCAAAGTTTCACCTGCTACTCCTCTAATGGTCTTCTTGCTTGGCTTCTTGTGCAGACTTTTTGTTGCATAGTGGCCAAATTCATGACAGTGAAAGAACTTGATTCTGGACAAGTCTTTCTTCTTGCCCCCTTGACTAGAGTCTACTTTGGATTGGGATTTCTTCCCTTTCCCTTTCTTTTCCTTTCTAGCCAAGGCACAATTCTCCTCATCCTTGCCCTTCGATGAAGTCCTATCTATGGTATTTTGCCTTATTTCCTCCTATACCAAATTAGACAACAAGCATTCCTAATTTGGTAGTTTCTCCCTCTTGTTCACTGAATTTTGATAGCTATGCCAACTCTTGGGAAGGCCTAGAAGGGCTAGGCTCAGTAAATCATCCTCTACTACTGTAACCCCAACTTGACCAAGTTCACCATGAAATTATGTGGACTTGCTCAAATACTGTGGAATGTTCTCATTCCTCTACATCTTAATATTTCAAAGCTTGACCTTGAGTGCCAATTTCTTGTCGATACTATTATTCTAGAACAAATCTGTAAGTGCTTGCCATTGCATACATAGTCTCTTTATCGTGGATATTTGAGACAATATGGTCTCATACTCCCTCCAATATGATCCTCCTCGCCTTGGCTACACACTTCTTCCATTATCTAGATCCTTTGCATGAGATGATGATGCTTTCAGAATATCATTATCAATGAATTCCTTCAACCCATTATCCTCCAATGTTGCCTCCATGTGGTCCTTCCATGCAACTGATCCAGGTGGATATTGGTGGCAACCCGCCTATTCCACTTGGACCCCCAACATTGTCTCTTTCAATTTTTTAGTTTCCTTAATTGTAGCATAGTTTATTATTTTTGGCAGTTTTTCAGGTCCTAAACTTCCAGAGCCATTTTGAGGCCCTAAACGACCTTTATTTTTATTTATTTACATTATTATTATTATTATTTATTTATTTTATTATTATTATTATTATTATTTTTAATGGAAAATGGAGAGACCGAAAAAGTCCCAAATTAGTTTATTTAGTTGTTTTCATTCTTCTCTTCGACATCTTCGAAACGAGGCATTATGATAGTCAAACGGAGATCGTATGTGAAAGTTACGACCCTGGGAAGTTGATGTACCAATTTACCCAAACGATACCCACAATTTCAGCACTTCATCTCCTAGGGTTAGGTTTTGGATGTTTAGGGTTTTCCATTGTTTCTCAATAATAAATAGGCGTTTGAGCCTCATGGTAACATAGTTCAGAGGCATGTAGCCGCCACATCTCTTCTTAGAGATAATCTACCATCGCCGAAGCTAGTTCATTTTTATTTTTGTATGTAAGCATATTTCAGTTCTTTGATAGTAATGAAATGAAGTTTTGTTTCTACTGCATCTTTGTGTATATGGGTAGTTCTGTATTTTGTTGCATTCCTCCATAAGTCTGGATCACTGGTTTCATAGCGATTTTCTCTTTCTCTGTTTTTCTTTGCATGTCCCCAACGAGGTCATAGTATAAGGAGTTATGGCTTGATCTGGTTGAAACATTGCAATATCAGCGTCGCAAAACCCGACAGCCTCCCATGGTGGAAGAAAAGAAAGACGAGGGGGCAAGAGATCCTTTCAAAATACTGCTCGAGGAAGCCCTCGAGTGACAGAGGAACGCGATGATGGATAACTTTGCCCAGATCCTTCGACAACAACACACAGGAGACACATCTTCATCCAACAGCAACTCTGGAGGCGCCACACCTTTTAAGGTACAAGTTAATTTGATATTCCCATATTTGAGGGCCAGATAGATGCAGATTCCATAGATAAATGGTTAAATATGTTGGAAGGGTATTTTTTAGTTCATGACTTTTTCAATCGGGGAATAAATACTTTTTTCACTTCTCAAAATCACCCCAAACGTCAAGGAATGGTGGGAAACCTATTGTGAACAAAAGGATGAGAGGGAATCCTCATTGTTTTCAGCCGCACCCACTTGGAATTATTTCTGAGATGCCATCAAGGAACAATATTACCCTGTCGGGAGCTATGAATATAAATACATAAAGTGGACCACACTAGGGCAGGGAAGGGACCAAGATGTGCTAGATTTTATAAATGTTTTCCATACCATTGACGCAACGTTTGGTATCAATGATTCTGAGTGACATTTGGTACTTAAGTACCACGACTGTCTACACAAGTACATCTAGGACCAGATGGAGTTCCTGGACATCTCCTTGCTCGGTATGACATATCGATACATTGTTCAGATTGAGCAAAAGTTTAAATAAAAGAAACGAGATTTTGGATATGAAAATCCAAAGCAAGGAAAAGGTGCCCCCAAACCACAGAGAAAAGGACAAAGCCAAGGTGGGCGACCCACGACAACCTGTCGAAGCTGTAAGAAAAGAACAACACCACCGAGACAAAAAAGGACATGGGAAAATGGTGTGATTTCCATAAGAGCTCCACTCACAACACGAGTGAGTGCCGGGCCAAGC
This sequence comes from Pinus taeda, assembly GCA_000404065.3. Classification (NCBI taxonomy): domain Eukaryota; kingdom Viridiplantae; phylum Streptophyta; class Pinopsida; order Pinales; family Pinaceae; genus Pinus; species Pinus taeda. The sequence goes on along the minus strand of APFE031423882.1, from coordinate 75,406 downwards.
ACTCATTGGCGGTCAAGCTGAAGGCTTCTGAATGAGACAAATGTTCCAATTCTGAGTCGAAACCTGACAAGGGGAACAACAAAGGGAAGCAGATCATTAACGCAGAGCCCAGTGCCACCATGTTTGTTGGGTTTAGTTATATTCTTTCCAAGACTAGCCCACGTAGTTAACTGGGGGTTAGAGGGGGGGAGGTCACAGGGGATTTGAGGGGTACCTGTAACCCCACTTTATGGGGTCCGGGGCAGCGCCATGGAAAATTTTGGTTTTTGACCCTATGTTAGGTTGGGTGAACCCACCTATGGTTTTGTGCATGATTTTCACACATGTTTTTTGGACACGATGGCTTTCGGTCCATGGTTTTGGACGCGATGGTTTTCAGTCCATGGTATTGGATGCTTCGGCATGTATAAATATGTATTATAATATTGAAAGGAACATAATGAAAAATCAAGTTGGTAGTCCTGATTTTGGGATCGAGGGGAAAATCTCTGTGTATATGTGTTTTATGTGTTATTCTCTTGCATTGTTTATTTTCTATGTTTTAGAATTCGTGTGCAGGTAATTTCTGGACGGGGTTAAAACCTACTTTTGGAATCATAGCTGTTTTGGCTTCAAGGGGATGCGTTTGTTGCTGAGGGGTTTCGCTCAGGCCTGTGGTAGACCTTGTTCACTAGGAGATCTGCGAGATCGATTTTGGTGGTGAAAGAAGATGGCGAGCAGTGGAAAGATAGAGATCGAGAAATTTAATGGTCAAAGTTTTGAGTTGTGGAAACTCAAGATGGAGGATCTGTTGGTGGATAAAGATCAGTGGATCGTGGTAGATCCGGGAACTAAACCAACGGGAGTGTCCGATGAAGAATGGAAGAAGTTGGATCGGAAGGCAAAGAGTGCAATACGATTGTGTGTCTCAGATTTAGTATTGCTGAATGTATCAGGGGAAGCTACGATGAAGGCTTTGTGGGACAAGTTAGGGACTTTGTACCAATCTAAGTCTTTAGTGAATAAACTGTTCCTATGGAAAAAACCGTATAACCTGAGGATGAAAGATGGAGACTCATTGACAGAGCATCTGAATGCATTTAATACTGTGGTAAGTCAGTTAGCATTTGTTGATATTAAAATTTCAGATGAAGATAAATGCATCAGTTTGTTGTGTTCTCTACCAGATTCTTGGGATAGTCTAGTTATTGCAATAGGTAGCAATGCAACTGCCTTGCAGTTTGATGAAATAGTCCCAGCCTTGCTGACGAAGGAGATGAGACGAAAAAATATGGAGAGCCAGAATGGTGATGTCTTGTCTGTATGAGGACGGTCCCAGAACAGAAACAAAAGTAAGTCATCGAGTGGGAGATCTAAATTTAGAGGGAGATTTAAATCTCCAGGAAACCTGTAAAGGTGGTGTGCTGGAAATGCAGAAAGGAAGGCCACTTTAAAAGGGACTGTAAATCTAAAGTTCCTGACAAAAGAAAGGGATCTGATGAGGCTCCTTCTGTAGAGGCAAAAATCACCTGAGATGAAGGTGGGGATGTGTACTTGGCTTCTTCAAGTACACATGTAGATCATTAGGCATGGTTTATTGACTCAATTGCACCCTTTCACTTCACTCCCCATAGAGAGTGGTTCTGCAAGTATGAGAAATATGATGGTGGTGATGTCTTCTTGGGGGATGACCAGAAGGCTAGAATCGTTGGTCGCGGAAAAGTAAAATTGAAGTTTCAAGGTGGAAGGGTTAGAATGCTTCTAGGCATTCTACATATTCCTACATTAGCCAGAAATTTGATTTTTGTAAGCAAGCTGGATGATGCAGGTGTAAAAACAGTGTTCGAGAAGGATACCTACAAAATGGTTCGAGGAGCACTGGTATTGATGCAGGGAGTTCAGATTGGAAATCTGTACAAGCTGCAAGGTAGAACTGTTATTGATGGGTGCAACAGTTCTATGATTCCTGAAAGTGAAGCAAAACATCTAGTGCTCTCTGTGGAGAAGACCATGTTGTGGCATCAAAGGCTTGGACATATTGGAGAGAAGGGCCTTTGAATACTTCATGGTAAATGTATGGTAGAAGGTATGAGTAATAACTCTCTAGATTTTGATTTCTGTGAAAAGTCTGTATATGGGAAGCAGAATTGAGTGAGTTTCCCCTTTGGTAGTAAGAGGGTGAAACAAATATTAGAACTTGTGCACAGTGATGTGTTTGGACTTGTGAAGGTTCCATCACCAGGTAAGTCTGTGTACTATGTATCATTTATAGATGACTTCTCAAGGAATACATGGATAGATTTCCTTAATAATAAATCTAAAGCCTTTGACAAGTTTAAAGAATTTAAGGCTCTTGTGGAAAATCAGATAGAGAAGAAGATAAAGGTGCTGAGGATAGATAATGGTGGAGAATTTTGCACTAAGGAATTTGAAGAATTCTATAGGAAGTGTGGTATAGCATGACAGAATACTACTCCATATACACCTAAGCAAAATGGAGTTACAGAAAGAATGAATAAGACGTTGATGGAAAGGGCAAGAAGCATGCTCAATGGTGCTGGGTTAGGATAGGAATTCTAGGTAGAGATGGTGGATACTGCATGTTACCTGGTTAACAAGTCACCTTCATCAGCGTTGGAGGATAAGACTCCTCAAGAGGTATGGACTGGTAAGAAACCCTCTCTTTCACATCTGAGGGTATTTGGATGTGATGCATATGTACATGTTCCAAAGGAGAAACGAACCAAGTTGGATAGTAAATCTGAAAAGTGCATCTTTATTGGGTATAAGGATGGTTTAAAGTTTTATAAGCTTTGGAACCCAGTAACAAGGAAGGTTGTGTATAGTCGAGATTTGGTGTTCAGAGAGGTGAAATATGTTATTAAACATGAAGTCCAACCAAAGGAACCTGTGAAGATAGAGTTTGAACTAAAGGAGGAAGAATCAGACTCTGTAGAAGAGGAGGAATCAGAAGATGAAGAGCCACAAACTCCTGCTGTGAGAAGATCAGCTCGAGAAAGAAGGTAGCCAGAAAGGTACAGTCCATCCGCTTTCTGTTCAAAACTTGCTTTGTCTGTTACTGATGATGATCCCAGAACTGTGAAGGAAGCAGTGGATTCAGAGGATGGAAAACTCTGGAAAGAGGCCATGGTTGATGAAATGGAACCTTTGCACAAAAATGAGGCTTGGGATCTGGTGGAGTTGACGGCTGGAAGGAAACCCATTGGTAGCAAATGGGTGTTCAAGAAGAAGACAAATGTAGAAGGGAAGGTGGAGAAATACAAAGCTCG
>APFE031423882.1:11134-66691 GCA_000404065.3 Pinus taeda | reverse complement strand
TGCAACATGGGTACTCCTTGGAAGAGGAATCAAATTATGCATCCAACAAGTGTTCCCGCTCGTAATTTGAGTAAACCCATAGGATACGAGTTGAAAAATTAGTTTTTTCTTTTTTCCCTCTAAACTTTTATGATGTAATATCATATTATTTTATTATTTTCCACTATTATTTTATAATTTCCTTAGGAGGCTCATTTTAGACCTCAAAATTTCCCTTGAATAGTGGCAGTACTGCAGAAGTATTTTTATTGGCCGAACCTTCAACATAATGTTGGGAAGTACATCAGATCATGCACTACTTGCGCCATTTCCAAACCGACCATCAAGAAGCAAGGCATATATACTCCTCTGCCTACTCCTAGTGGACCTTGGGAATCCATCTCCATAGATTACATATCGGGCCTTCCTTATACTAAGAAGAGTATCATGATAGAGGCCACTGCTAAGATCTTCTTTGAACGAGTGTGGGTACATTTTGGGATACCAAAATCCATTATATTAGATCAGGACAACACGTTCCTAAGTACATTTTGGTCAAGTTTCTGGTCGATGTTGGATACCAAGATCTCTAAGTCCACAACTTTCCACCCCCAAACTAATGGCCAAACATAGGTCGTCAATAGGATGATCGTACACATTCTAGGTATGTACAAATCAAAGATTCCACGCACATGGGATGAAAGCCTCCCCTATGTCCAACACAACTACAACATAGCTTTCCATAGCTCAACTGCCCACAACCCCTTTCAGGTGGGGTTGGGATTCCATCCACTATGTCCCATTGATGTGGCCATACCATTTGCAACTACTCAGGCAGATTTGGATCATGTCAAGTTTGAACTTGACAGGGCTAACAACTTCATTGAGCACATTCATCACATCCACTAGTAGGTCCATGACATATTGGACAGAGCCAATGCTAAGTATAAGCAGTTTCATGATCAACATTGGGTGCCACACAAGTTCTATGTGGGCGACAAAGTTTGGTTACATTTGTAGAAGGAGCGCCTTGTTGGGCCCCACCGCAAACTTCGCCCACTCCGATATGGGCCTTACAACATCATTAAGGTTGTAGGGGATAATGATTTCAAGGTCAAGCTCCCACCATTCCTTGGCCTACACCCAATGTTCAATGTGAACCACCTTCAACCATACTTTCCACCATTACTAGACACATCGAACATTGCAAAACAACTCACACCAACAAAGTTAAACCCAGACTGCATGGAACAGGCCACAACTGATCGAATCATGGGCACACAGATCAAGAACACTTGCTATCAAAAGATCCAACTATATTTTGTTGTCAAAGCTGGCCAACTCTTACACCAAGGCAAGTGGCTCACTAAGGACCAAGTTCAACAAAAGTTTCCCCATCTCATGGATGCACTCAACGAAATGGGGACCATTGCTTCCTAAGGGGGGAGGAGTGATCCTGGTGGATATTAGTGGCCACCTGCATATTCCACTTGGACCCCCAACACTGTCCCTTTCAGTTTTTTAGTTTCCTTAATGATAGCACAATTTACTATTTTTGGTAGTTTTTTGGGTCTTGAACTTCAAGAGCCGTTTTGAGGCCCTAAACGACATTTTTAGGGAAACATGAGAGACCAAAGATGTCCCAAAGTGGCATGCTAATATTTTTTGTTCTTCTCTTTGACATATTCGAAACGAGGTATTATGATAGCCAAACGAAGATCATATGCCAAAGATACAACCCTAAGAAGTTGATGTACCAATTTACCCAAATGGGGCCCACAATTTTGGTGCTTCATCTCCTAGGGTTAGGTTTTTGGATGTTTAGGGGTTTCCATTGTTTCTCAATAATAAATATGTATTTGAGCCTCATTGTAACATAGTTTAGAGCATGCAGCTTCCACATCTCTTCTCAGAGATAAGCTACCATCGCCCGAGCTAGTTCATTTTTATTTTTGTATGTAAGAATATTTCAGTTCTTTGATATTAATGAAATGAAGTTTTATTTCTGTTGCATCTTCGTTTATATGGGTATTTCTATATTTTGTTGTGTTCCTGCATAAGTGTGGATCGACAACATAATTTGAGCTTCCCTCAAGGGCATACTCGAGCCTTAGACGATTGAAATCCATCTTCTTAGTCTTGGGGAAAACCTACAACCCTGATCTGCAAATTCGAATCTCCTGCAATGACAACTTTGAAATATATGCTTTATTGTGATTCCAACTCCAATACCATATAGAAGTTAATGTGTAGATTCAATATTGCTCTTGAAATTTACTAAATCACAAGACTTGAAGCTACTCTACTAATATGTGGAAGTTAATTCACCATCTAGAACAAGAATCATACACATGCAATAGGAAACATCACACATGCACAAAGATTTATCTAGGGGAAAGCAACTGCTCAAAACCCCTTACTATATATTGCATTAATCATAGAATAGAGATGAAATACTTATGCTTGCTCAAGCCTAAGCACACCCTACAAGTATTCGTTTTCCTGACAAACTAACTCCGGGCAACACTTAGTCAAATTTCAAGCCCTCCAAGCTCTTATTTACTTACATTTTTCCCTTGGGAAATTGCCCCTATTTTCTTAGGAGTTTCATACTCTAGAATTGCACAATTTCCTTAGGTCATTGTCTGAATTCATGCACCACTTATACACATTGGAATATGCTACAACTAATAGTACATTGACTTGGAATCTCCATCTCAACTAGGTAACTCAAATTCTCTGCATGTAACAATTATTTTGGGTTGATTGATCAACTAACTGGTTTATCATTGAGTGTGGTTGAAGTTCCACTTCCACAACTTGACCTCCACTAGTTCTTCTGATAGTTATAACTAGTTAAACTAACAATAACTCAAATTAACTGAAATAGATTGCTACAAATTAGCAATCAATCATGCATAACAGAACTCTAACTCCTCCATCTCAATTTTCCTAAGTAAAATAGGTGACACAAGTCATGTCACACAAATTAACACCATCCAAGTTGTCTATTGATGTGGAAATTAAAATTTAATATAGTTTGACCAAGGCAAAGTCAAAACTATATTTTCTTACTTCATTTTCAACAAATATTAACCTTATAATTATATGCAATCTTAGTCCTGTCATCATATGGGACCTCGGTCCTATAGTCACATAGGAGTCTTGTCACACATGAGTCTTGTAGTCATATATAGGTCCTCAATCCAATAACCATACCAAATATTAATCCTGTAGCTTGATAGAATCTTGATCTTGTAGCTATACCAAGTTTCGATCATGTAGTCAATTAGAATCTCTATCTAGTAGTCACATAGAGTCTCGATTATGTAATTATTACTTTGGTCCTTAGTCTTGTACTACATTCCTATAATGATACCTCATACCTGTAGTCAATACTTTGGTCTTGTAGACATACACGTAAAGGAGTTTTGAATTACTGCTTCACGCGCGCATACCCCTGGTGTGAACTGAGTATCTGCCTTCATCACCATGGCCTTGGGAGGGGGCCTCGAGGCCCCTCCTCCTTTGCCTCCTCCACCAGGGATTCTTGCTTTCAGGAAGCTGAGTGACGCTAGTAGTAAATGCCCAACAAAGGAAACTCAGTGCAAGTTTGTAAAGAAACTTGACAACATCCCCACAGTTGCCTTGCTCGTTGAAGATTCTTGCAGATCTATTATGAACTTAGCTGAAAGAGGGCTCATCAGTCAATTTACAGCGCTATGGCCTTCCCCCAAGGCTATCGAGGTGTGGGTATAGAGTAACTGGTGACCATTAGTAAAGGAAGGCATCAAAAGTTTTCTAGTTGGTAAGGGCTTTTTTGTCTTTGTCTTTGATTCAGAAGAAGACAAGAATCTCAATTTTAGGAGTGGACCATATTTCATGGGACCTCAGGGTCTGTATCTAAACTCATGGTCACCAGATTTCGATTCAACACAAGATGTGCCGTCAACAATTCCAGTGTGGGTGCACCTCCCTCATCTACCACTGCACTGTTGGAACCCGAAGTCACTAGAAACGATTAGTAACACCCAGGAAAATACATAGACTGAGCAGAGAAGGGATTAGTACTCGAAGTTGACTTGGAAATAAGGTTAACTAAAGCCATAATGTTAACAATAGTAGACTGGTCTTATATAAAAGAGTTAGACTACGAGAAACTACCATTCAAATGTAGACATTGGCATGAATACAGGCATTTCGCAAGATATTGCAAAAAAAGGAGGAGGAAGATCTAGAGAAGTCGAAAGGATAAAAATGGACCCAGGTGTAGAAAGCAATCCAAGCCAAGGTGAGTAACAGGAATAAATGGAAAGAGGTACTGACGAAACCTGGAGCTCCCTTAACAGGAATGGTACAAGCAAAAGGAAGAGGAGAACAACCAAGGACAACAGCCTCAATAAACCCATTAGAAACCCTCAGTACTTCAACTAAAATTCTAGAATCATAGATAGAGGGGATTGAATGCCAACTTACTTCACTCGAAGTAGAAAAGAAGAACATAGATGTAACCCAACTTGACTCCCCAGCAGGAACTTCCTCCTCACCTACCTATGCAGAAATGACAAGGCAAAAACCTCCAGAAACCTCTGGGTCATTGGAAGATGAGACATTCGAGAGACCCTCCAAAAGAGTTGGGAGGAAATATCATAGGGAACCCAGGGAAGGAGAAGCGGAGAGGCAAAAAATGCAAGACAACCAATCCACCATTGAAATGTCTATTGGGAGAAACACCAGAGCAAGGCCCCCTAAGGGGGGATCAACTCACTCCACTCCCATTAAATAATGAGACTAGTCTCTTGGAATTGCAGAGGCTTGGGGAACCCTGTGAAAGCTGAAGCAGTTAAAGACCTTCTCAAAATAGAAACTCCTGATATCCTCATGCTCCAAGAGACTAAGATTGAAGGGGAAACCCTTCTTGAGATCAACAAATTAAAATGGGAAAAAAATGCAGGAAAGGCCATTAGTGCAAGAGGTCCCTCTGGTGGCCTAGAAAAATTATGGTTGAAGAACAAGTTTCAATTAGAAAGTTCCTTTGAGACCCAACATTGGATATACACCAAACTTCGACACCTCTCTAGTAAGCTCTCCATCTCTCTCTTCAACCTTTATGTTCCAGTCCTCCTTACGAAGAAGAAAGAATGTTGGCAGACCTTGTCAAATTTCTTAGACATTTACTCCCCTCAGAATATAATAGTGGCTGGAGATCTCAACCTCGTCTTTGATCCAAAAGAAAAGAGAGGAGGCAATAGTGGTAGGGACCAAATGCTTCCATTAGTAGAGGAGCTAATACTTCATTGGGACCTTCTTGACTTTAAACCGAAGAAAGGTCTTTACACCAGGAAAAACAATAGAGTTGGGGCAGAACACATCTCTGCTCGCCTAGATCGATTCCTAGTGCAGAGCTCTTTGTTGCTAGGGAAAAGACTGAGCTCCTCAAAAATTCTCCCAAAGCTGGCCTCAGACCACAAACCTATCCTCTTACAACTGGAAGAGGAAGAAAATTTGGGCTCTATCCCTTTTAGATTCAACCCGCTTTGGTCAGGGAAAGAAGGGTTCATGGAAATTGTTCTGGAGGCATGGTCCACACCCGTGACAGGATCTCCCAGCTTCGTGTGGGAGTAGAAACTAAAAATAACCAAGAGAGCTCTGAAAACATGGAATAAAGAACCCTCAAATTCTCCTACCAGCAATAAAAAGGAGACAGTTCAATTTTTATCAGATCTACAAATGGATTTGGAAAGTAAGGAGATCTCTGCTTCAGATTTAGAAAAAGAACAAGCTGCCCAAATTAAATAATTTCATGCTTTCTGCTAAGAACGAGAGACTTGGAGGCTTAAGTCTCGTAACCTATGGCTTAAAGCTGGAGACCAAAACACCTCTTTCTTCCATAGGCAATATATAGCTCGGCTATCCCAAAATCATCTCTGAAATCACTTGCTCAGATGGGACTGTGCTCAAAGGTCAAGAACAACTAAAAGAGGCAACATAAGATCATTTCCAGAATCTTTATAAAGAGGAGGGGAATGGAAATGAAGAATTCATCTCAAAATTTCTCTCTCACATTCCATCTTTTGTAAGCAAGGAGGACAATACTAGTCTTATGAAATCTTTCTCTGAGGAAGAAATCTGTAAAGTAATTTGGTCCATGGAACCAAACAAGGCACCAGGACTCGATGACTTCTCAATTCATTTTTATAGAATATGTTGGGTAATAATAAAAACTGATTTACTGAGGATGATTAAATCTTTTCATCAAAAAGCTAAAGTGGGAGGAAGTACAATTCTACTTTCTTGCAATAATACCAAAAGAAGTGAATCTGGGCACTTTTGACAGGTTTAGGCCAATCTCACTCTACAATGCATCATACAAAATCTTGACAAAATTGTTGGCAAATAGAATCAAGCCATTTCTTGGGAAACTTATTTCTCCCACCCAAGGTGGATTTGTCAAAGGGAGACATATAGTGGACAATGTAATGTAGGTGCAAGAAGTCATACACTCCAGTTATCTTTGGCAGGAGCATGGTATGCTCATAAAGCTAGACATGGCAAACACCTTCGATCGAGTAAATTTTTCTTTCCTTTACAAAGTCCTCCTTTCCTTTGGTTTCATCTCTAACTTTGTCAACTTGATTAATTCTTGTACTAAAAAGCCATGGATAACTCCTTTAGTTAATGGCAGGCCAACAAACTATTTTCAAGCCTCAAGGGGAATAAGGCAAGGTTGCCCCCTCTCCCCTTTCTTGTACATCCTAATGGCTGACTCGTTAAGTAGAAAACTGACAACTGAAAAGAAAGTAGGGACAACTCCAGGATCAGGTTGACGAAAGGGCTAGAACCTCTCAAGCATGCATTATTGGCAAATGATTCTCTACTTTTGGGTGGAGCCTCCATCAAGATAGCCAAAGTTTACAGTGGAATTCTTCAAAAATTCTGCAGCATATCAGGAGCTCTTATAAATAAAAGGAAAAGTGCAATATACGGGTGGAATGTGGACCAACAAGCAATTCAAAGAATAGCCCTCTCCTTAGGCTTTTTGGGATTCGATTCTTGGGATAAAATCAAATATCTCAGGTTACTAATAACCCTGGGCAACATTAAGTCCAAGATTACATCTTGGGGAGGGCAATGGCTCACCAATGCTGGAAAACTCATCCTTATAAAATCTATTTTGTCCTCCTTCCCAATTTATCAGGCTTCCTTTCTTCTGGCTCCAAAGAAGACCATGGAACAGATTTCTAGACTGATCAGGGATTTTCTGTGGAGAGGAGGAAGAGGGAATCAAAGAAAATTCCACTTAGTGAATTGGGATACAGTTAAACGCCCCATCTCTAAAGGAGGCCTATAAATAAGAGACACAGGCCTTGCCAATCTGGCTCTTGGAGGAAAAATACTTTGGACCCTCTTCTCAAACAACAAACACCCTGTTAGTCAGGTCATAAAGAAAAAATATCTAAAAGGCTCAACGCTAAGAAATATTCAGATAGATAACAACATCAAAGGGACGTCGATATGGCACCTCTACTAGCGTGGGTTCGAGTTCTTCCAAAAGCACTTGTATCTCATCCTTGGCAATGGAAAAAACATGATGTTGTGGAAAGACAACATAATGGGATAGTCGTCTCTGAGAAAAAATGAAGCAATCAAAGAAATCCAAAACTAGCTCATGCAGCAAGGAATCCTCACCCTAGCAGATATTTTCACTTGGGACGACTCCAAAAAATGGAGAAATTGGGAAATTCCATGAGTTCCAGAACAATTGTGCAGTCAAAAGACATTCCTGGAAGAAGCATTAACGGGCCTGGCACTAGTACACATGCGTTCGAAGGATAAATGGGGATGGGGAAAGACTGGAATCTACAAGGCAAGGCATGGATTTTCCCTCTTGGTCTCCCCAAAATAAACTTCTTCACCTGGGTATTAATGCATGGGAAAGTGCTAACTGGCGGAAATATGAGTAAAAGAGGTATTCACGGGCCACATTAGTGTTCTCTCTGCTACAAAGCCCAGGAAAACATGGAGCATGTGTTTGTGGATTGATTTTTTGCTCAAGAAGTCTGGGACTACATCCTTCAAGGCCTCAATGTCTCTACCCCATCACAAGTCAAAGTAACTACCCTTTTTAGCACCTAGAGAATGCGATATCCTCACATGACCCAAAGAAAGACAACATGGAACAGAATATGGAAAGCAGTACCTAAATATGTTTGCTAGAAAATATGGCTTGCCAGAAATGATCAGATCTTAAACAACATTTCGAATTCCCCTTTGAAGGTGGCAGCAAAAGCAAAATCACTACTCCTCGAGACTGTGGCTAATCACCCCCTTAAAAACGATAACGCACTTCTCCCTGAAGAAAAGAAATGGGCGGGAACAAATATATTTCGATAGGATAAAAAACACCACTTGCCCCAGTAAAACTCTTGTATGGAGACTACGAGAAACGAACCCTGATTTTCAATCTTGGTGGAGGAAACAGGGTAAAACAATAATTTTTTTTGATGGTGCCTCCAAAGGCAATCCAGGGACAACAGGAGCAGGCAGAGTGATCTACCCCCCGAAGGGTATTCGAGAAGATAGCTTCAGCTGGGGACTTGGACAGAGAACCAACAATAAGGCAGAAATCCTTGGGCTGGTAAAATCCTGTCACATAGCACGTGAAAAAGGCAATAAGGAAATACAAGTCTTCAGGGATTCAGAAATTTTGATAAAGATATTAAATTTGGAGGATCACTTCAGGAATTTGGCGCTCAACAAGACACTTCAAAGGCTGAGATACGTGCTTCAAGATTTCTCCTCCTACCTTCTTTTCCATATTCTAAAGCAAACCTGGCATGCCTCCTGCCACAAGGAGAATTTAGCAAGAATGACGAAGAACCTACATGGATCCCGTTCTTGTAATCTAGAGTAAATCTATACCTATGTAAGGAAAAGGATAGTTACAACTAAAATTACTTTTGAATATTGTAACGATGGTTGTTTTGGCTTCGGCCCAACTAGTTTTAAATAATTAATATAACTGTTATAGTTAAAAAATAAAAATACTTTGGTCTTATAATGAAGTGATCCCTCAGTCGTGTAGTTATCCAATCATTTGTTGTCCTATGGATGATCTGAAATACATTGGTAGCCCAAACTTCATTGTCCTGCAATGCTCTTTTCTTCGCTATTTTGTAATCATTTGAATTCGTTGATTTGCGTTCTACATTTGGTTGAGTTCATTTGGGTATAGATAGTTGATTCTGCCTGTAGTTTAGCCGACATGAATAATTTTAGAAGATGACTTGTAGAGTAATAATTTGAGGCCAGCTTGCAAGGTGACTTGAAGGAGGAGGGTGTGACAAGACAAAATAAATTTGTACCTTTTAACACTTATAAAACCAAGAAGGGTTTCTTACATTTTGACTTTGACTCAACAAGAAAATCCTAAATGCCTTCAATGGAGGCTTGATCTATTGACCATTGACCCAAGCATGAAATCCATGCTTTAATAAGTTAATAAAAATTTCTTTTATAAATAAATTTTCTTTTCTTGACTCAAATAGAAATTATGAAGACCGACACTAGTTACATTCTTCAACACTCCCTCTTAACTATGGGGGTATTCATAATTACATACATATGAAGGTACATGTAATATCTCAAAATGAAATTAACTACGAAGAGTCCTAGCACACTCAATGTTGTAGGTTAGATACTTGACTAGAGTATTCTATTCAGGTGGGACTAAGATGGACTCAATATTTCACACACTCTAGGTATCATCAGGATTACTTACTAAACATTAATCTAGGTGCATATCCAAGGTCAGAGCTCCATGACCAACACCACCCTCCCTTTTTAGGATCTACACATAAACACATAGGCCGACGAGATGTCCTCCCAAGCATCTTGCCATTAGATGCTTCATATATCCCTAATAAAGTAGACTAGATATATCCATTTGTCCAAGCATGCTTCCAAAGTGTTTCACCTACTTATGGAGAGATTTACCTATACAAACATAACCCCAATCAGTAATAAAATTTCTAATATATACAAGTAAACACAAAACTTCGGGGTCTTCAATCATCATGATGCCACTTATATCAAGTTATTCATATTCAACTAGTCAGAAGCTTTTCTTCTTTCATTTCTTCACCAACACCAAGACATCCTCAATACATTGAAAATCTATTAGTAGTAATTTCATTCATTCTCTGATTTTGTTCTTTCTTCAAGGTGTTCATCATGACTATCATAGTATCCCTCCCTATCAACTGGAGAGATGTACCCTATCTTTTATCTAGGCTCCCTCTCAACTTAGGGAGATCAACCCCTTCCTCTTTTTATAACATCAGAGAATATTTCATGGCTTCATTCCTCCTTATGACATCAAGGTCATCTTGATCATCATAATTCATATAAATTTAGTCATCATGCTTATACAAACATCTTTATCATCTTCAATATCTTGAAGATTATGTACTTACAAAAATTTAATAGCAAGTAGAACCAAAACAAATATACAGAAGCATGAAGTTAACTATGTCATTATCTTGTTCACGATTTTAGACATTAAATACCTAGTTAGGTTCATAGTCAGCAAGGGACATATATTTTATATTCTAGAATTCAACTTCTTATTAGGAATTTATCATAAATCATAGACTCCATCTTCGAGATACAAGGCCTTAGATATCAACAATCCAATAACAATCCTACTATACATCTAAGGTTTCAACAATATTCTTTTACTTTTATACTTCTACTGTGGTTTGTAACAAACCCTAGATTTTATCAAACCTATATTATATAAAAAACAATACCATCATATCTAGAATATTAATCTTCTACTAGGGTTTTACATACCCTAGGTTTTAAAAATTAAAACATGAGCATCAACAATGAAGTTAGCATACTCAAATATACATATCTAGGATTTCATTATTAAATACCAACATTTTATATAATACATCAAAGTTAGACAATGATTTTTATCCATGCTAGGGTTTTAATCGAACGATTATACACCTAGGGTCGCATTCTCTTATCACAATTTCGTTGGTAGTTTTAAAGGCACTGATAGTTTCAGTGTCAACACCAATTTGTAATAAACATGGTTACAATGCTGACATGTAAAGTATCAGTGCTATTGTAATATTTGAAAATAAAAATGAGTTGATAATTAAAGAAGCAATGAAAATTTCTGAAGGAAATCCAATTAAACTCCAACAACTCGAATATCAACGTTAAAGTGAGAAAATCAAATTTTTGTATTATGTCCAAATAATGCGTTGATGGAGCACACACGACAAATGGGTAAAAATATGTCAAGCGAGTAATGATGAGTCAGATGGTGATGTGACATGATTAGCATCTGGTTCTGCCGCCAAGAGGTAACATCTAGTTAAAAAGTTATGATTGCACAAGAGATTTTTACGTAAGCACCAATTAAGTTGATAATACGTTTTAATCATTACCACACTGTAAAATCATTTATTTTGAATGGTTAAGCCTGTATGATGATGGTTAACTGTTATGTGTTTGTGTTGAGAGAAAAAAAAATTGTTACTATCCGGAAGACCAAGGATCAAATCCCTCTCCCAGTTCTGGTGTTAAAATTTTACGATGTGAACTATGGGAAGAAGTGGAAAATTACACTGAGGTGAACCTAAAGCACCTGATTTTCTCGAGGTTTATGCAGAGATTCTAAAACATTTTTAGGAAGCAAGTTGGGAGAATTTTTTATCTTGTTGTGCAGGCTACCACGATAGAGTTTCGAGAGATTTTGTGAAGGTCTTTGATGGTCAACAAGTTAGTGTTGGAGGGGTTTTGTTTCATGTCACTAAGGAGCTAATTGCAGAAGTCATGATCCTCTCAGCCGATGGAGAAAGAGCATGCAAGATCCATGTTCTAGCTAGCATTGATGTGCCATTCTTTTTGATGGACGAGTCTAAAGACAAGGATTGGCATTCAAGAGTTTAAAGGTCCTGGTTGAAGGATAAGTGACATTGTCTTCTATGGATTACTCAATCCTATTTCACATGTGAAGGATGCTACAATCGGGTGAACCTCTGCCATTTCTAGTTCCTAGATCACATAACATGTCAGTTAAGGATAAATACTCCCTATTTCCTGTTAGAAAGTCTAAATCATATGTCTGTTAGGGTTAGGGCTAGATCAAATGCATCTACCCATTTCATATATCATAAAAGTCTAATTAAGTTTCTAATTGAAAGTCATTTGATAAAGGCTTGGAGGACTTGGGAAAATTTCTTGTTTTGGGGAGGGTTTGAAACTCAAATTATAAAATCGAAAAGGGGTAGGAAGAAAGGGAGAAAAAATAAAGTCAAGCAACCCCAAAACCTAGAACAAGGGACCTCATCAGTGCAAACAAGAAGCCAATAAAAAGAAGAACGAGTTCCTCCCTTAGTTCTTGAATTGTCGAAGGTGTATACCAAAAAATGTGATAGGATGAGGAAAACAAAGGATGCCCCTTCTCCCACTATACCACTACCTACAAACACAAAGGTCAACAAGAAAACAAAGAAATCCAAGGGAAAAATGATTGAGCCTGAAGTAGAGCACACATTAGTTGACAAGGAACCCACCTTAACAGAGATGTTTAAAGGTGGAAAAAAACCACACACTAGAATGTGGAATAAGTTGAGACTGAACATCAAACTGAAGCATAATCATGATTTGGCGAAAGAAGTCATATATGTAGATAAAGCCCCTAAAAAAGACTTAATCATAAACCGGGAGGAGTCCACAAGCTCAAAAAGATCTAATAAAATGAAGGACTCAAAGAAATGGGTTATTATAGAGGCACACAGGACCAAGAGAAAAAGGAGAACTAATGATGATATCCTACTGGAGGCAGCTAGCACACTCAACTAGTTGATTTTTGACAACACAATTTTGATTGCCAACTATTCAGGTGGGATTTTGACTGAAGGCTGATAACTAGCATGTCAACAATTTTTGTAGAGTTAAATTTCGATGAGCATTGAAAATTTTAGTGTCAACGATTTGCAATATGAATATTTCGAAGAGCGTTGATAGTTTCAGTGTTAATGTAATTTTACGAAATGATATCTACAAAGCACTAACAACCAGCTCGTCATTGATCCTGATCATTTTCTAGTTTTGAAAGGATATCAATGAAATTGTCAATGTTGTTAGATTAGGAAGCCCGTAAAGAGAAGTTGCATAACATATAGTATTTTCAACAGGAAGATGAGGCATAAGTTCTAGTAGATCAGGAATAATATCAGTCAATGTTTTTGACCCGGTTTTCTAGCCAATGTTTAAGCACTTTGTTATAGTTTTGATACATATATGTTTGAGTTTATATATTATATGCATGTATTTGATATGCATTTTTAATATTTAGAAATTTGTTATTAAGTGCTTACGAGAAACCCGTTATAAGTTGTAGTCTTTTCTATAAAGACAAGCTCTGTAGAATGAAGAATGGTTCAGATTCTTTTGAAAATCAAAACCTGTTGTATATTTTTTTGATATTAATAGAAATCGTTGCAAGAAATATTACAAAAATTTAGAGATTCATATGTTGAAGGTTTCTAGTTAGTCTCCTATCATTTTTTTCCTCAGTCAAAATTTGAATCCATAGATCTTAGTATTTGAATAAAGGTTATGAAACAAAATTCAGTGTAAATGCTTTGTTTCAGGTTATTCATATTTCTTATGTTTTTTTTTTTAGCTTAAATGTCAATTACAAAAATCAGATGGTTGCTCTATTTTTTATGTTTACTTCTATTGTCTCCTATCATATCTCGTTAATGATTTGTCTAAGAAACCTGTAGCTATCTTGCCTCTGTTAGACTAGTTTGTACAACTTGTAGCTAGTGTCTTTGTATCAAAGAATCCATGCCCAATGGTTTTGACTTTCCTTTCCAAACCAAATTTGTATGATCAAATAAGATCTAACCATTGTTCTAAGTACATAGCCAATCATATTTGACTTAGTTATAGAAGGGACCCCCCTTTGGATTGAAAGGGATAGCTTTCGATTCCAATATTGGTTAGAGGTTACATTAGAGTTTTTCCCCACAACCAGGGTTTTCTCTAAGAGATAACACATTCCTAGAATTTTACTATAGATATTACAAGGGTTTTGCTCATAAACTCTAATTCACCAAACCCTAAAGATCTAGGGTTTCAATTCACAACTTAGACATCAACAAAAAACCCTAAAGTGATAGGGTTTCTATCATAACAATACCAAAACTTAAACTTCAAAAGAACAGGATTTCTAGACTTCATTAACAACCCCTAAGTAGATTAGGGTTTTGTTGACATACCCTTAGCAACAAGAGGCTCGGGTTTCATAGTGAACCCTAATGATTAAGGTTTCATAAATAAATAACAAGATAGTATAATATACCATGGGTAGATTCAATCTAACAATTCATCGCCCTAACAATAATATTTTAGAATCAAAACCCTAAACATAAGATAGCTAGTAATACAAGACAAATTTTAAAGAAGTTTTGCAAGTTTTACAGTTAACGACATATCTAAAGTTGCTCCTTCTACAAACCTTGTAGTGTTTCTTTTGAAGTACGCTTTCTTAATATTTATGCCTGCAATACTTATTGACAACTACAAAAAAAATATACATGTACAATAACATAAAGTATAACTAAGGTTTCAATAGCCTTGAGTGGATTATAGAATTTTATTTGCTCTAGCGACATTATCTTACTTACAAGCCCTATATATCATGAATTAGAAACAAGAGTATATATTAGCAGTCTTCAATCCCGTCCTAAGAACATAAAATTAACCTAAAGCATTTTTGTGTTAAACCTTATAACAAATGATACTTCATTGTCACATACCTCTTCATTCTCTATTGAATTTATTGTTTTCCTTGCTTAACAGAAGACATATTTTCAAAGGTTAGAGACATACAAAACAATATAATATTTACTTAACTGTTGGTGAAATCTTCATGACCTTTTCCACATGCTGGAGCAAGACAACAATTTCTTCGAATTTCTTTGATGTAACTTCCCTTTCTTCAAACATTGTAATGTAACCTGATTTGGTCCTTGAAGTCTATGGTGATTGTAACTTTATAACATGCTTACAATGTCCTTTGGCTTAGTCTCTTGCAATACCTTTGATACAAATTTGATTGATGACAATGTATAATTATGCTTCAAAGCTTTGAGGGAGGCTCAACTCCTTTCCTAGGTGATAGAGGTTGCAAGATATGCTTATATTTCCAAAATCATACTAATATTTTCCCTCTATGTGATATTCAAAACATAAATTTGGTACCTCCATAAGTGTATTTACTCCTAACTTTAAAGTGCTGAGATGACACCACAAATTCGGATCTTCTAATGGAGAATCCAAACCTTTGCCCTAAGATACTCAACCTCTTCTATTTATGCTTAGATATGCGGTATAGTTACTATGGAGAGAGTTAGTATATGTGCCCATATTTTAGTCCTCCTTGCCCTTAGTAATTTGGTCCTAGGTCGATGTCCTTCTTTTCTTGATATTAAGACAATGTGACCTTTTTCTGCCCTCATTTCAAATGAACCAAGCTCTGATGCCATGTTGAGAAATATAGGGCATCATGTATTTAACTTGATATTTATTCTATTATGACATTCTATTATGATGTTTTACTTATTATATCTTCTTTAAACTTGCCATGTTCTTATCATTAAGACTAATTCCAATCCATGAAGATCACAAACAAAAAGGGAACACGAGATATAGGCACACAGTCAAGGAAAAACCCCCAGGTAGGGGAAAACCCAATCAAGAACTCTCCCTTTACTAGAATCAAATCACAATGGGACAACCAAGACTCTTGACACTTAGACCAAAATCCTTCCATCCATCAAGTCATCCTAACACACATCTGTTGGTCCATTTCTTCATATGCGAATGAAAAGTAGTTCATCTTGTCTTTCTTACACTTTGGTTTGGTAGTAGTAGTCATCTTAACCTTGTAGTTACATTTAGTCTCATTCTTGTCATCATATGGGACCGCGATCCTATAGTCACACAAGAGTCTTATCACACATGAGTACTGTAGTCATATATAGGTCCTCGATCTAGTAGCTATACCAAATATTAATCTTGTAGCTAGATAGAATCTCTATCTTGTAGCTATACCAAGTTGTTGTCTTGTAGTGAATTACAGTCTCTATCCAGTAGTCACATAGAGTATTGGTTATGTAATTAATACTTTAGTCCTCAGTCCTATAATGTGTTCCTGTAATGGTACCTCATACTTGTAGTCAATACTTTGGTCTTGTAATGAAGTAATACCTCAGTCACATAGTTACCCAATCCTTTGATGTCCTATAGATGATCAAAAATACATTGATAGCCCAAACTTCATTGTCCTGCAATGCTCTTTTCTTTGTTGTTATGTAATCATTTGAATTCCTTGACTCATTCTACATTTGGTTGAGTTCACTTGGATATAAATAGTTGATTTTTCCTATAGTTGAGATGACATTAATAATTTTAGAAGTGGATATGTAGAGGATTATTTTGAGGCCAACTTTCAAGGTGACTTGATGGAGGAGGGTGTGACAAGACAAAGTAAATTTCTTTCTTTTGACACTTATAAACCCAAGAAGGTTTTCTTACATTTTGACTTTAACTCAACAAGAAAACCTAAAGGCATTCAAGGGAGACTTGACATATTGACCATTGACCCAAGCATGAAATCCATGCTTTAATAAGTCAATAAAAATATCTTTTATAAATAATTTTTGTTTTCTTGACTCAAATAGAGAGTATGAAGACCGACATTAGTTACATTCTTCAACACCATGTTTAGAGTAGACTACACTACACTTACATTAGTTGATAAAAAATGTAATGGGTAGTTCTGGTTTCAGAAAAAAATGTAATGGTTAATCTTTGTCTCGAAGAAAGTGTAATTAAATCAAAAGTATTTAATCTACTAGTACTTGCCATTATCGCTTTGTCTTAGCTTATGCATTTCATTACTTGTAATTTTTACCTCTAGCACCACAAAATGGATAGAATTTGAAGGCAAATTGGCTCATCATCCTTTGTGATTTATGGGGCTTCATGAAGAAATTTAATAAACAAATAATAATCACACACTCACTCATAAAATAAATATCAGACATATACAACAATTAGACATGGCGGAAAAGGCCTCAACCTTACAACATTCCTTACATTCTCATTATTAATCAATCCAATGTACAAAGAATGATAATAGTACAAATAAATACATGAGGAATTTGGTCTCAAGATAGTACCTCTATCTTGGACACTATGTTTAAGAAAATATCTCAAAAACACACTAATTAGGAGCCTAACTAGTTGGATAGAATCTCTCAACCAACTAAGCTTAAATTGACTCCTAACCATGAGGAACAAACTCAATCTAGAAAGGTAGGATTAAATCCTAACTTTCATGATTTTAATTAATTTAATTATTTGGACTTAGAATTGTTTTTAATGTGAGAGTGAGGCTAACATTCCACCCCCCCCCCAATGATAAGTCCAAATTAAGAACAAGAAACCCTCTTCCAAGTTCTCAAGTTGATCCTAAAAAAACATTTCCTAAAAAACCGCCAAAGCTGGATGCTGAAGAAACTGCAATATGAAGAGACCATGAGTCAGCTGCATGTCTGATTCATTTTTGAATGTCACTTGAAAACTCCTTCACGTGCCAAGCTGCAAAAGGATTCAACTGTCATTTGCTTGAAATCAACATCCTGTGTCCACTGACAAAATATTGAGAATGCTCACTGGTTGCTTCGCTGATTTTGTCGAGACTTTCAGTCTGACAAACATTGTCAATTTCATTGACATTTCTCCTTAGTAATGTAACTTACTTTTCAATAAAAATATAACTAAATATTTATATATTACTCGAATATTTATAACTTTTATAACCAACTACTCTAATATTTAAATATAATAACTTGGATCACTTACCATTAAATTAAATTAATTTATTTTATAATTTATTTACTTTAATATATATTTATAATATCATAATGGTGTCAATATCTGACTCACTTCTTTTCCATGAAAGAAGGGGGAAAAGAAATGGAGCGTGCGGGCACCGCAGGATTGCGCAAGGGTTTTGGATAACCCTCAAACCGCAGGGAACCGGTAACCCCAGGCCACCACTGTCACCGATACCATTCTGCTGCATACTCTTAGCTGACAGTTAACTGTTCCTTTCCCATTTTTCCTGGCCATCTGTCACTTTCGGGATGTCTTCCTGTGCAGGTATATTAAGCGAAACAACGGATTTGGAGGAGGTAGACTTCACCGAAGACCCCCTCCCCGACCGCATTATACTTGGTGGCCCTAATCACGCATTTTTGGAAGCTGGCCCTGGTTATCTGTCTGATCTTTGCCCGCCTAACCTTTCTCTAGTGGTTACCTTACCGACATCGCCCCTAGTAGGGCTCACTCAATCATCGGCTCTGGATTCGCCCCCTCTGTCCCCTAGAACCCTACACATCCTTTCTACTATCGCACCCACGTCGCCCCTGTTCGACCCTAATCCACCCGACATCTCCTTCCTCGCAGAACCTACTGCAAATCCCCTTCCCCCGGTGGCCCCTAACCAGCGGTTACTCTACACTCGCCATTAGGATGTTTTGAGACTCCTGCGGTTAGGGTTAGATCAGCCCCCCTGGCCGGCATACCGGATCCTCTGACAGACCATCCATCTGCACCTCGCTCGCGGAAAAGGAAATCAAAGTGCGTCAAATCAACTTCAAAGGACATCTCGATCCGGTTTGGTGAAACCTCTGCCATCGGGGAAGCAACTACCATGGCACGCACTATTCTGGTTGGCCATGTTCGTGGAAGGGCATATTCGGCTTCTTGACTCACGCTATGGGTCAAGGAAATCTGGGGAGGTGTACTCCAGGAACTACCAGAGGTTCACGTTCTACCTAGAGGCTGGTTTGCTCTTCACTTTGCAAAGGAGGCCTACACTGACCTGGTGCTCGGTAGATACTGGCACATTGAGATGGCACCGGTCCTGCTAAAGAGATGGATCCCTCTCTTTGATCCCGAGAGAGAACAATTCAGGGCTGGTCCATTATGGGTATGTCTGCTCGGTCTCCCTTTACAATACTAGTGTGAGGAGGCTTTCATTCGAATAGGAAATGCTCTGGGGACGTATCTTGATCATGACAAGACCTTTGTGGAATCAAGAAACATAACCCTCGCTCGCATTCTAGTATATTTGGATTACCGCGAAGGGCTGGAGGAGAAAATCACTCTACATTGGGGGAACTACACCAGGGTTTAGATAATGGACTATGAGGGGGTTCCTTTTCGATGCCGCTGATGCCACAAGGTTGGGCACCTATTTAAGCACTGCCCCCTCAACAAGAAGGTAGATGATACTTCCACACCTACTGTACCCTCCAAAACTGCACTAAGGGCAAATCAACGCACTCCTGCACTTGGTTCAGCGCCCTCGGTCAATATTGCACAACAGGCAGCTGTTGCGACTCACTGCTTTCCCTCGCCACCAGTCACCAGATCACGGGTAGCAGCAGAAGCCGCAAAAGCTTCGGGTACATCTCTATCCTCTCCCTACTCTTGTATTTCTCTCTGCTCCTCCATGCATGTACCATCTTTATCTGTTGCTCATTGCACATTGCCATCCCCTTCTGTCTTGGCTCCTCCTACCCCCTCCCTACACTCCCTATCTTCGCCCTCTTCATCTCCCTCCTCACCTCGGGAGTCAAAGGCTCATCCTTATAACCTTCCTCCTCGAATCTTAACCCGGGATCCCCCTCTGCAATTTTCTGGTTTGTGTCTTGCCATCCCCGAATCAACAACCTTGACGACTCGGGGGAGAAAATCTGACCTTACTAAGGCTATTCGACGTGTTGGAGTTGAAGTAGCCACTGGTCGTCAATCTACTCTTGATGGGGTTCTTAGAGCAGCGAACACCCCTACCAGCATTCCCCCATGAAATGCCTCACCTTTAATTGCATGGGCTTGGCTAGTGCCTCAAAGAAACTAGCCCTGCGGAGACTATTTGAGATTACTCCTATTGACATCATACTACTTCAAGAGACTCTTGGCCTGGCTGATATCATCTCTAAATCTTTAAACTCTATGTGCCCGAGGTGGATATTTTTAGCCATAGACTCCACTAGTCGATCCGGAGGTCTTGCCATTGGTTATAACCCAAATTCCATTAAAGTTACTGCATCCTGGGGAGGCCGAGGGTATATGGGTATTGATTTCTTTTCAGCAGAGCTAGGGACCAGCCTCCAGGTAATAAACATATATGGTCCTTGTCAGCAAAGGGAAAAATTTTGGCATCAGCTACTTGGACTTTCTATATTATCAAAGGAGAATATCATCATTGGAGGAGACCTCAATTTCTCTCTGGGCTATGGTGAATCTTGGGGATCCATGGCACAGGTCGACTCGATCACTGGCTATATGACTGATCTACTGGAAAGGAACAATCTGATAGATGTCCCTATGAACAAACCCCTACCCACTTAGCGGAATAGAAGGGTGGGCAAGGCGGCCCTAGCTCGCAGACTTGATAGATTTATCATGAAAGGATCCCTTATTCAACAACTGCATCAATATAAACAATGGGTTGGAGCTGGTGGCATTTCGGACCATTCCCCTGTATACTTGGAGATCTTGGGTCCTTTTCAGAAACCAAAAGCCCCCTTCAAATTTAATCACACTTGGCTACAGGACCCATCTTATATTCGAATGGTCTCAGACTTCTGGGCTGTGAATCCGATTGACAGAACAGGCTCATTAGCAAAAGGATTTTGCACCAATCTAGCCCAACTAAAGCATCTGTCCATAAAATGGGCCAAAGAAAAGTATAAGAAGGAAAATACGGCTCTACTGAACATAGAAGCTAAGCTCCACACCCTAATGGATGAAAGAAGTCTGGGGTTTACTACTGCTGAAGATAAATCCCACCTGGTGGAACTCGAAAGACAGAAATCTCAGATATTAAAAGACAGAGAGGAATCTATTTGTCTGCGTAGCAGAGCTATATGGTTAAAGGCCGGGGATGATAACACATGGTTTTTTCACAATTATGCACAGGGCAGGAAAGTCACTAATACTATATGGAGCATGGTGAATCTGGAAGGAGGTGTGGCTGATACATTCAACAAGCTCTCTCACCTGGGAACATCACACTTCAGGAATCTCTATAAAAACCCTCCAGGCTCGACTCTTGCTGACATTATAAATATTGCTGGTCATTTCCCCAGGTTTGTAAATGAGGACGAAGCAGAGGCTATCTTTGACCCTGTGACTCTTGGGGAGCTTGAGGGCACTTTGAAATGGTTCAAAAAGGATAAAATCCCAGGGCTAGATGGTTGGACCATCAAATTCTACCTTACTTTCTACGAGCTGCTCAGCCATGATCTGCTAAGGGTAGTGGAGAAATGTCGGGTAACCAGATCAATGTATAATGCTATCAACTCGACATTTATAGCTCTCATACCCAAATCAGACTCCCCATCCTCTTTTGATGATTATAGACCCATATCTCTCTACAATTGTCTCTATAAGATCATTGCTAATCATCTCCGCCCTATCCTGTCTCGACATATTTCTCCTCAACAATTTGCTTTTCTTGATCACCGCCAGATCCATGAAGCTATTGGCTCCATTTGGACCAAACACCTAAAGGCCATCACCCTAAAGATTGACCTAGCAAAGGCTTTTGACCGTGTCATCTGGCTATATATTAAGATGCTTCTCATCCACTTAGGATTCCCTCACAACTTCATCACTTGGATCATGGCCTATATTACCACTCCAACCTTCAACGTGCTCATTAATGGGTCTGCATCACATTTCTTCCACTCTGAAAGAGGGCTCAGACAGGGATGCCCCCTGTCACCTCTTCATTTTTTGATTTTCATGGATGGCCTCAGTCGGTTGATTGCATCAGCTAAAAGGGATGGTGACCTTGGTGGTCTTAAGATATCAGAGGACTGTTATCTTACCCATCTCCTGTTTGTGGATGACGTTATTATCTTTCTCAATGGCAGTATCAGGGACTCCTGCTCCTTCTCGAAGATCCTATCCCTTTTCTCATTTTCCACTAGCATGTTAGCAAACCACTCAAAATCCTCCATCATTTTTACTCGCACCTCCATTCATGAGTCCTAGTATGCGCCCCGTTTGTTTCCTTATGGCATCACCCCACTTGATCGGGGTCTAAAATACCTAGGATACTGGATCAAGCCTTTCAATCAGAAGATAGATGATTGGACTTGGCTTGTATCAAAACTAGAGAAGAGGCTAAAAATTTGGAGTCACAGATACCTATCAAGAGCCGGTAGGCTTGTACTGGTTAAATCTGTCCTTGAGGCCACTCCTGTTTATTGTATGGCACTTGCATGGATACCCAGAAACATCTTGAACATGCTTCACCAAATTTGCAACAGATTCCTATGGAATGGGAATCAAAACAAGAGGATATTTGCCTAGGTGGCATGGAGTAGGATAGCTCTGCCAAAGAAATGGGGAGGCTAGGGCTTGAAATACCTGCGTCTCTTCGCTCAGGCACTTGCTGCTAAAATGGGGTGGACATTGCTCACAGGACAAAACCTTTGGACTAGCATCACATATCACAAATATGTCTGGCCAATGAATATCATGGAATGGATTAGACTCCCAACCTGGCCCAAAACTGGCATATCAATAGTCTGGAAGGCACTTCTTCATTCACTGCCACTTATCAGGGACAATCTGATCTGGAGAATAAATAATGGACAATTGGCTCGCATTAGTATTGATCCTTGGATTGGGAGAGGTGGAAGACATCGTTTAACCAAGAATCTTATACAATATATACACTCCCAAGACATTAAGGTCTTTGCAAATATTGTGGACCCTCTCAACACCACCATTCTCACACAAGGATGGAAATCCGCACATCAAATCAATCTGCCCCAATGCTGGCACTACGAATGGAATGAATATATAACAGCTCTTCACGAATCTCACATTAGAATAAAAGAGGGACCGGATGAACTCATATGGAAATAATCTGACAACAACATATACTCTCCAAAGGGGGGCTACCAAGTGCTGATATCTCACAAAGTTCCAGACTTGATAAATTTCTGGTGGAAGGCCATTTGGAAACTTACAACGACACCCCGGGCCAAATTATTCTTCTGGTGCATACTAAAAAACAAAGTCCCCACTGGGGAAAATCTAATGCATCGTGCCATCCACGGGCCAACATGGTGTTCGTTGTGCAAAAACGATGTTGAATCGACAATACACCTCTTCCTGAAGTGCACTGCCCTGAAGGAACTATGGCAAAACATATCATCTTCGATTCAATTCACAGGCACCTGGGAGGGTGACGATTTAAACAGGGCCTGGGAAGATTGGTACCACTGAAACAAGGGGTCCAAATTGCAGAGTCTCCCTCTTATTATAAGCTGGAAATTATGGTTGACGTGGAACCGAATCATATTTGATGGAAAAAATGCAAACTGGCCGCACATATATGCACAGATTATATCAGATTACAGTGATGTACCGGAACCACCACATCCTCGAGCCAAAAGGCCTCGCGACCCACCCCTCATAGATAAGAATACCCCATGGGCATTCTTTGATGGCGCAACCAATCAACAGGGGTGCGGGGGTGGATTTATCCTCTACATGAACGAGCATCACTATTATAAAGTTCGAATGGGTTTGGGGACTGGCTCAAACAATTTCGCTAAGCTCATTACACTTCATCACCTCATGCATTTCTCATTGGGCCATAATTGCATGAACATTCATATTTTCGGTGATTCAAAGATCATCATAGACTGGTTAAATGATACAACTGCATGCCACACTCACACACTCAGCAATATATTGGATGAAATAAATATTATGAAGGCTCATTTTAATGATATATCTTGTAATCATATTTACAGGGAACACAACAGCAGTGCTGACGAATTATCCAAGGCGGCCACGGCACTACCTCGAGGAGAGTGGATGATCCAGGAGCAGCGAGGGTCTAATGCTTTGCAATACTATCATCGGCCATACATAGACCCTCAATACCACAGAGCGAACAACCCATGAACTGCATATCTGATAAAATCTTTGAACAAATTGTAAAGTGTTTTGATACATTTTTGGACGGAAAGTATATAACTAGCCCTGCGTGGCAATATGTACGTAAAACAAAAGAACCTAAATGACCATCCTATGTGATGAAATAGTCAAATTATGCTGATATATCTGTTTATTTTTGTTGAGTCAACAGGCCGACAGAATCTAGCATATGCATCTCGATGCATCTACAATATGTAATTTTTCAAAGTATAATGAAAGATTAAGATTTTTCCAAGGGAAATTTTTTTTATAATATCATAATTATAATTTAAATTACTCTAGTATCATACCCTTAAGTTGCTCTATATTATTTAACTTTTATAAATAACTATTAATTTAAAATTAATCTAGTTTATAATTGATTTATTTTAATATTTATTTTTATAATAAGTGTATGAAAACCACACTTTGACTTATATTTTTAATAAGAATATAACTAGCTATTTATATATTGCTCTAATATTTATATATTTAATAACTTTTATAACTAACTTTTAGTTACTCTAATATTTAGATATAATAACTTTGATAACTAACTATTAATTTAAATTGATTTATGTTATAATTTTATTTTCTAAATATATATTTATAATTGTAAGTGTATAAAAAGGGTTCATTTACTTTTATTTTAATAAAAATATAACTAACCGGGATAACTTATTTAATTAAATAATGATTATAATCCTATCCTAACTAACTGGTCAAATCTAGCCATTGTCAATATAGCCGTTACCTGGTCAAGGAATATAGCCATTGGAGGTTCTGCTCTATCTATTTAACGTGCTAAGAGTGATCTATTCATTCAACTTGTCCTGATGATGAACCACATTGGTTGGTTCGAAACGCGTCGACAAATGAAATATCATGTGATTTACGCCGAAAAGTCTACCACTTTGTTAAAAAAGATTGATGTGGATAATACAGGGGTTGTGACAAGGGACCAGTTTGTTCGTTATTGGATTGATGAGAAAATGGTAACTATGGACTTGGAAAACCAAATCTTCATAGTTCTAAGGCAGCTAGACAAGAACTATCTCACTCAGGATGATTTCAAGCCCATACTGAGAGAGTTTCTGGCTACACATCCAGGATTTGAATTCCTACACAGTACACAAGAATTTCAAAAGAGATATGCGGAGACTGTGATTTACAGAATCTTTTACTACATAAATCGGTTTGGAAATGGCCATATTACACTGAGAGAACTGAAACGTGGAAATATCATACCATGGTTTCTTGAGAGAATTTTGAGTTCAACACATTCAATGTTCGATACTCAAAGCTCAAGGATGCCGCAAAGAAGTTTTTCGTTGTGCAGTTTGGAGTGTGCCCCTTCTGCTGGGATAACACCAACACTCAATTCCATGCTCACTCGTACACACAATCGCTTCAATTTCATTGCAGCCTTCACCGAGTCTTCTTGGCTCAATACAGGTTCTGACAGACTTCTTCAGACCTTCAATGCCATCTCTCCATAGGTTTTACTAACATAATATTTGCACATAGTAGCTCCTAACAACCTCTAATACCACATGTATAAAATTAACACAATAATAATAAAACAATCAATCATAAAATAAATATCAGACATATACAACAATCAAACATGGCGGAAAAGGCCTCAACCTTACAACATTCCTCACATTCTCATTATTAATCAGTCTAATGTACAAAGAATGATAATAGTACAAATAAATGCATGAGGAAGTTGGTCTCAAGATAGTACCTCTATCTTGGACACTATGGTTGAGAAAATAACTCAACAACACACTAATTTAGGAGCCTAACTAGTTGGAGAGAATCTCTTAACCAACTAAGCCTAAACTGACTCCTAACCATGAGGAACAAACTCAATCTAGAAAGGTAGGATTAAATCCTAACTTTCATGATTTTAATTAATTTAATTATTTGGACTTAGAATTGTTTTTAATGTGAGAGTAAGGCTAACACTTCACTTAGCCAAAGATGTTTGTCTTATATGTTGCATCATTCTTTTGAAAACCTAACACGTTTTCGGTGCCTACATTGAGACCTACCGCCTTTTTGGTAACAAATAATTAATAATAAAAAACAATAAATAAATAAATATAGTAAAGTTGCTTTACACTTATATTTTAAATGATTTTTTTATTATTTAAATGTGTATTTGAGTACATATACATAAATCCATATAAAAAAACTCATGGGACCAAAATTCATAATTCCATATTAAAAAACCTATAAAAAATATTCACACTCATAGCAAATCAATGTGAATTCTAAACAAATTTTGTTATAAGGAGTTGAAAGGTAAACTATGACATTAAAAAAAACTTTAAACCACTTATATTGAAATAAATTCCACAATTTTATTATATCTTTTACTTTTATGGTTATTATGCAAAGAATAATATATTTTTTAATTTAATCAAATAAATATTAGATTTATTAATTTAACTGATCAATAGAGGCATTTAATGTAAAAGACATTGAATAACTTTAGGCTAGAATTAATCATTGGACCACTGTAATAAGGTAGAAACATTTTTTTTGGTTTGGAAATATGGTTCTAGTATTTTGATTCCAACATCAAGATACTATAAGTCCGAGGTCATTAGCAATATTGTATGGCTACTGAAAAGCACTTTGTTTGTCCATTCATGTATGCCTATTGCTTTCTACTCTAACTTAACTATACTTAAACTAAGCAAGAGTATCTAGAATCTATCCCGTGTTCAACTGTGGTAGTTAATTCATACCTTTCAAAGTTCAATAATTAAACTAAGTGGTAGGGAACACTAACTATGTAACCTTCTTAATTATATGTTATGAAATATCATGGTTATACATATGAATTATTATTTTTAAATTTATTTTGTTAAATATACATATCATGATTTTTTTTACGAAAAAAGTATTTATACTTCTATTATAAAAATAAAATTACAATATAACAAATTAGATTAAATTAATTTATTATTTTTATAACTTTTTTTACTTTTTATTGTTTTTTATTAGACCAACATTATGTTTTATTATTCCTATTTTATTTATCTAACACTTCACATAACATGCTACCAAAACATTTCCTCTAAGCTATTATCATTGCCCAACAAATATTTTTCACTTGAAATTTAAGTAGGAAAATAAGTTTAAAACATGCATCACCCTTTTTAATCAACACTTTGTCATAATTCTGTTTTAATTTTTGTGATATAGTGTAAATACATTTATTTGGTTTTTGTTTTAATTATTTTAATAATGATTTTATAATAAATGTTTAGCTATAAATTTAAAATATGCATGGTTTTGGAGTATGAATTAAAAGTGCTTTTATTTGGCTAAGAGCTCAAACTGGTGAATGACCGAAGAGCCAAAGGTATCACTCAAGAGAAAAAACCTACCCATTTACGAACCACTAGTGGGTCATTCTAAGTTGCATGATTTTCTTTGAATAATTGTGACGAGTTAGCCTATATTCAAGGATAACAGCGAGTGATGGTTGTCCTCATTACTGGTTTGACAAACTGAGTTATAATAAATTTTCCCAATGTGATAGAAAGAGAGAGGAAAATGCCTCATCTTTTTTAAATTGTACTTTATCAAATTTATATATTGGGTCGAGATGAACTTTATAGTCTAGTATAGTATTCGTAAATGAATGTAAAATGTAAAGTCAACTATATTTAAATTATATATTTTAGTGGTTGTAAAAAGTGCATTAAATAAAATAATAGTGATAATAAAACATGATGTCCACTCAATTAAAAATAATAAATCGATTCAATTCAATCTCTCTCTCTCTCTCTCTCTCTCTATATATATATATAATATATATATATATATTACAGTGATGAGAATATTTGTATTAATTGCAAAATTTGTGCTCAAATCACATTTATACATCATGATTTTAATTATGATTTCTTCCATCTTGAGTATTATTTACAGACTCTTGAATTAAAACTATCCTCTAAAGAGTAATACAACCAATACTAAGCATATACCAGTATTTGGAGATGAATACCTTCCATTAGAGCCCCAAAATTAGACAAAACATGCATTGGATATAACCTACTTCAAAATATAGTCCTTGATTACAACATATTTCCCTGGATCCGCTAGATCATTAAGGTATAAACACTTGGAATTAGAGCATTTGGATTGATACATGAATGTGGGATTCATGTTTAATCCATGAAGGGATGGAGGATAGTCTTAAATGACCATTAACCATCCACTCTCCAAACTTCAAATTACAACCTTGGTTGGGACATTGTTCTGCTTCTTGGTTATTATCCATTAGAATGTGCTTTCATCTCATCTTTGGAATATATTTTGATAACTTCTTAATCTGATTCAGGAGATTATCCAGAACTTTGTCTCTAGCGAAAGATCCTTTGACCAAATATTGAATTATTAAAAAAGAGTCACCCAACACAATGAGAGAAGAGACATGAAATTCTTTGATGAGAAGAATGGGTTAGAGTGACCATAGGATTTTCCGTGATTGTTAGTCATCTTCCCCAAGCCCCATAATACTCTAAAACTTTGACTTCTTCGAGGCCATAATGGACACCTCCCCCTCTAGCCGCTCCTATTTTTATCAATAAAGTTACAAAGGTATTTTCTAGCAAAAAAATCATAACTATGTATGTCACATTCAAATTAAATTAAATAATATCAATTTAATTAAAAGTATAAAAACTTGATATTTACAATATTAACATTTTTTCATATATATATAACTCTTTGTCATTTTTCTTTTTCTTTGACATGTTTGTATTTTTGTAATTTATTTTTTAATAGGATATGCACAACAATTATATATATTATTTATATATTATATATATGTTTTAAACCAAAAAAATAAAAAATCTATATATAGATATGTGAAATTTATATAAATATAAATAATATTATTAAGAATCAATATCTATCCATCTTAACTCCAAATCTACGAAGCATTGAGAGCAATCAAATATTTCGAGGTGCAAACCATTTTTCAAAATTTTCACTCAAAAAGAGGTTTGCATCTTAAGAGATTTCATCCCTCTCAACGCTTCGTAGATTTATGCTAGTAGATATGTGCATTCTTGACAAGAGAATAATAACCAAGTTTTAACTATGAGATTGATCATGTGTTAGGGTTTCATCGTAACCTAGGGTTTTCAAGCTTCCGTGCATGGAAAATCCTAGAGGAGGGGCCACAAATCCCTTCTTTTGAAATGAAGTGGTGGGAATATCTCCTCACAACTCTCATAAAAACTCCTCTATATGAGACAAAGGCAATAAAATAATCAATGAGTTAGGATCCAAAATTAATCAAGGTTCCAACAAAGAAAATATAAGGCGAAATGTCAGTAAATCTTGAAATCAAGTAGCAACATTACTAGGGGCATGCATTCTACGAGTAAATCACATTCTAGAATATGAGACAATGTCAATAAAAATCATGAAAATTACCCAATATATGAGAGACCATTGAACGTATGTAAGTTCATGGGTATTTGGCCCATGGAAAAAGTGTTGACTTGGTGGATTATAAAGTATTGGAAGCCAAAATGACATGTGGACCTCATGCTGGTCTCAAAAGGGTTCTTCAAAACCATTTTAAACAATTTAGAAGAGTGGGAGAAAGAATTAAAGAATGACCCTTATTTTTCTAACTCACCTAGACTATATCTTTGCTTTTGGACTGAAATATTCCATCAATACAAGAATATTCCACAATTACTTTAGTATGGATCTCCCTATACTCTTTACCAAAATGATTTTGGGAAGAGGAGATTCTATAATTAATAGGAAAAACTTTGGGCACATTTTTAGCAACACCAAATGCAACCAAGCAAGGTCAATACACATCATATGCTATAATCTATATCTACATGAATGTTTCCAAGCCACTTCCGACATCTGTCTACCTACATTATGGGATGCTACTTAGTTATAAACAATTGACTATGAGCACATCCCTTTCATATGCCATAATTTCCATGAGCATGGACACCTCTTAAGAGACTTCCCTTGTAACCAAGCTTAGCACGCTGATAAATCAAATACTAAAATTAAAGGGTTTCAAGAAATTAGTGACCAAGAAAAAGGCAAGTAGGAAACCCTCCATGAATGCCAATGTAACATGAGAAAAATATCTCAATTAGTATGGAAATTTTCCAATGAATGAGGAATAAACCCTAGAAAAAATCCACAAATAATCATGAAGAATAAAACCCACAACCTCAACAAATTAAGGAAGCATGGGCAAAATCAATTAAAAGAAGAAAGATCAATGGAGGGGACTAGGAAGACACTAAAATGACAAAAGGGGAACAAACCCTATAAAATTCATAGGATGGGGAAGATATGGAGTCAAAAGAAATTTATCTACAAGCCTTCGTTGAAACTTGGGATAAAAAGGACCCAAAGAAATAGATTCAACTAAAGCCTTCATTAAAAATCAGAAACTTCACATTGCAAAAGCTAAAGGTATCCATAATCATTGTATCTCTTTCGGTCTAAAAAATAATACACTAAAAGAAAACCCAAGAATATGTAAAGAATATTATAAAAGAGGTTGCATAAACAATAAACAACTTCTTCAAGAATAAGGAAAAATGTTCGTAAATTCAAGAAGGATAGCTTTGATGACAGATAAGTTCCACCCCTCAACCTCTAATACTCAATAAAATTCTCTCTTAGAATATAAGAGGCCCAAACGGGAAAATCAAGAAAACGTTTTGAGACAAAAAATTCAAATAAACCCACCAACTATCATTATGCTTCAATAAACAATGTGTACTAGCAATACATTATCTAAAATTTTAACCACATGTTAGACATGCTACAACTCGATGGTAGTAGATACACAAGGGGCAATAGGAGGGATCATTTTTCTATGGCACTC
Organism: Pinus taeda; assembly: GCA_000404065.3. Taxonomy (NCBI): domain Eukaryota; kingdom Viridiplantae; phylum Streptophyta; class Pinopsida; order Pinales; family Pinaceae; genus Pinus; species Pinus taeda. Next base: position 35,691 of record APFE031423882.1, on the reverse strand, counting down.
CTCATAAGTCATAGTAGAAAACATATTCTCTACAAGAAGAATTCTCACAACAGTATTTCAATTAATAGGATCAACATAAACATGATTCATATGTAATGCTTATAGACCCAACCTGCAATGGGGAAAGCAACCTTTCTGCAAATTATCTAAGTTATCCCCCAAATAATTGGAAATAGTTATTGGGTTTTGGGTAGAGATTTTAACATGATAAAACCCTTGGAGAGATAATGGGAGGAATAAGGAGCTTAGATGAAAATTCAAAGCTCTTTAAAGATACTATTAGCAAACCTAAATTGGTAGATATAAAAACATAAGTATGTAAGCCGATGGTATACATACTTGGAATGACAAAAGTGGAGGTCCCCCTCAAATAACCGGTAGATTAGATCCTCATATCAGAATCCATAATGATCACAAAGTTAAGTTGTGATGCTTGAATAATTCCATGCATAGGGTTAGACTATTGTCCAATAAGTCTAACTTTAGATTGGACTAGAAGCCTAAAAACTCATCCATTAAAATTTCAAGCATTATGGCTAAACCACCCATCATTCCAACAAAAAGTAGCAAAATTGTAACATACCCCCTACTAGACCTAATCCCTACTAAGGTATAAAGAGGGAAATTATTAAGTTGACCCAACTTCCAAGGTTTCAATTAGGGAAATGGGGTCTAAATTTTCAATCTTTTCCAAATTCTTCAAAACTTAAAATGGACAACATCATTATGATCTTCTCGTTGAGACCTTTCCAACGGTACACATTTTATCTCAATTCAACCTCTAGATTAAAATATAGGAGCCTTCAAATATTGGCCAATAACCACATGACATGTCATCAAGGATGCCCACTTGGATCACATGTGGTCCCCACATGGAGCTTGCATGGCCCTCCAAGTCAAAATTTTATTCATTGTCGACTCGTTCAAGCCTCTTTTTCCATACCCATAGGATGCACGTTAATACATACATACATACACACATACACACATACACACATACACACATACATCCGTATATGTGTGTGTGTGTGGAAATGTTATAAAATAAGGCTTGTAGGCCAAATTGTTTTAACATATCCATTCGATTTCTTTTTATCAGAGATTTTCTTTCTTTTTCTTTCCACACGCATAATTTAGACAATCTACAGGCTTAGAGTAAACATAGGAATAAAATCCATTCCTTTGGAAAATAATAAGGAAATTAGCCTCTCATTTCTACACAAGAAAGAGATCATTCCATGTTGTTATTTGGAGCCATTCAACCCATAATGCACTCCATAACCAATAAATAGAAAACTTCAAACATTTAGCCCATAGATATTTATAATAGAATCTCATAAAAATAAACATAAGCATACATGCATTACTTTCAACAAGCTCACACACTAGCATTACACAATAATGCACATCATTCAGAGCTACATGTCAATTTCCACATAAAAATTCTTTAACTTCATAGCTCTCAACTCTGAGCATTTTATTTACAATATAAAATAGGGAAATTGAAGGCAGGGCTTCAAATTTCCACCCAACCATAGACCTACTATAGCCAGAATCACTTACAATAGTTACCCCCGAGCTAGATCCACAATATAAGGGGAATTTATTTTCAGCAAACTTAGCAGTAAGCCATCTTTAGTACACAAAGGATACGAAATACATATGACACTGGGTGGTTTATCAACTAGTTAATCATAGCATAATTCATAACAATGGATGGTTTATCAACTGTGTCAAGAACTCTAAGACTGGTTTATTGGCCCACAACAAGCAGCCTAAGTGGTTTATCAACCCTCTCTAAACAAGCACCCTTCTGCATGTGGTTTAACAACCCTAGCAAGCACCTTGAGTGGTTTCTTATCTAGCCCTTGGAAATCACTGATTCCCATTTCCTCTTTATCCTCTTTCTCTTCTGGTCACAATTTTCTCTTTCAAGGAGTCTCATTCCCTCAGCTCATAGATCTTTCTATCTTTACTCATGCGCTTCACCAAGAAGAGGTCCATCCCTAATATTGTTGTGTGTTTTCCTTTTTATTATTTCCTTAGGGTGTCTTTCCATGTTCCTCATGGACTCTTCCTCTTCTTTTTCTTATTATTTGCGTCATAAAAATTAGTTAATGGTGCCATCCAACCCCACATGGTTATATATTTTCTCTTCCCTCTTAGATCTTGGATTTCTAGTCCCACTCTTTAGTTCATTACATGAAATATACACTTTTATAATGTCAAGTATCACTATATTACAAAAATTAGGGGGAAACATGCAAGGGGTGTTAAAAACCCACCCCTTAAAGGGGACATTGTCCTCGACATTCTTATTAGAGCAAAAAAACTACAAAATTGAGCCTTATATACAACTCATACATCTCCCTTTTCAACAATGAAAAGATGGGTGCTGCACCCTTATTTGCTCAACCACCTCCCAGGTGGCTTCATCAGGTCCAAAGTGCTTCCATTACACTTTTACCTTCTCTATTATTCTATTCTAGAGTGTAATTTTCCTCTGATCTAGGATGCATAGTGGTTTTGGCTGGAACTCTCCCTCTGGTTCCACCTGTAACACAAACCAATCAACAACAAGATTAGTATCATGAACATATTTCTTAAGCAAGGAAACCTGAAAAACCTTGTGTACTTTTGCAGTGGGTAGCAAGTCCAATTCGTAGGCCACTGGCCCCACTCTCTCCAAAATTCGAAATGGTCCGCTATATCTGAGTGGAAACTTAGCACATAAGCCCATTTTTAATGATATTTTATTTGGATTAATATAGAGATAAACATGCTCTCCTAATTAAAACTCTTTATATAGTCTCTACTGGTCTACATAACTTTTCTTCATATCTTGGTTTGCCTTTAAATTTGTATGATCTTGATCATCTCCTGCTCCATTTCTTTTAGAAGATTCTAACCAACCAATACTCTATTATTGGATCATGCCAACTGAGAGGGGTGTTGCATTTCCTACCATAAATTGCCCCAAAGGGACCCATTCCCAATGATTCTTGATGGCCATTGTTGTATGAAAATTCTACTAGTGGAAGGTAACCTTCCCACTTTGTCGGATGATGCATCACATACATCCTCAACATGTCTTCCAATATTCTATTCTCTCTCTGTTTGACCATCAGTCTGAGGATGATAAGATATCATCAAGGCTAAATGGGTTCCAAAACTAGTAAAAAGTGATTTCCAAAATTTTGGAGTGAACTTAGCATCTTTGTTTGATATTATCTTTTTGGGTACTCCATGCAACCTGATTATCTCTTTCATGAAGATCTAGGCTATATCTATTTATTTATAAGTAGACTTTACAACTATGAAGTGAGTTGCCTTGCTCAACTTATCCACTACTGCCATGATAACATCTTGTTGTTTAGATGTCATGGGAAATCCTATAATGAAGTCCATGGATATAACCTACCATCTCCATTAAAAATTAGGATTGGTTGTAGCAGTGCAATTGGATGTATACATTCCACCTTCACTTTATGACATTCCAAACACTTTGCAAGGTATTCAAAAGTATATTTCTTCATTCCTGGCCAAAATTATGTCCATCTTTATGGTTGTCATAATATTTTGATAACCAAGGTGCCTTGAGTAAAGTATTTTAAGAAATACATCCATAATAAGATTCCTTAAATGCTTGGAATTGGGCACATATTTCCTTTTCTTGAAATTTAGTATCCCATAATCATTGAGTTGGAACTTATGCTTACTGATCTATCTAGTTGTTCTTGCCAACACTTTTTCAAAAATTGGTGATGTTCACCATTTATCGACCATTCTTTAATCCTCTCCTTGATGTCAAATAAGAAAATGCTTATGGCTTCTAGGTGAAAGTCTTGCAAACTTATATTGAGTGCATCTGCCACCTTATTCTCCTTTCCTTTGATGTATCTAATCTCAAAATAAAAGTCACTGATCAAAGCCAACCACCTAGCTTGTTTGGCATTTAGTTTGGGCTGGTAAAACAAGTATTTCAATCCATCATGATTTGTCATCAACACATATCTCCTTCCCAATAAGTAATGCCTCCACATTTTTAGTACCTGCACAATGGCTGCTAGCTCCAAGTCATAAGTGTCATAGTTCCTTTCATGCTCATTCAACATCATGGATTCATAGCAGATTACATGTCCATCTTTCATCAAGACTCCACCAAGTCCCTCCTTACAAGCATCAGTGCAGACTACAAAGTTTTCTTCTAGACCAACTATTCTCAAAATAGGTACACAAGTGTGTAACTTTTTCAGTTGTTCCAAACTAGTTGCACATTCAGGATTTCACTAAAATTTCACTCCTTTTCTTTGTAACGCGATGATGGGATGCCCAATTTTTGAGGCGTTTCAAATGGAACTTCACTAGTAACCAACCAACCCCATAAATGATATAACCTATATCACATTCTGGGATGTAGGCCATTCCATTATCACTTTGATCTTCTCTGGGTCCACAATGAATCCTTCTTTTGATATATCACATACCCCAAGTAGTGAACCTAAGTTTGAAAGAACTCACATTTGTTGAGCTTGGCCTACAATTTTTGTTCTCTGAGTAGTTGAAGAACAACTCTCAGGTGGTCCTCATGCTCCTTTTCATTCTTTGAATACACCAGGATGTCATCCACAAACACCACCACAAATTCATCCAAGTATGGTTTGAGCACAGTATTCATCAGGCACATAAAGGTTTTTGGAGAATTTATAATCCTGAATGACACTATAATAAATTCATAGTGGCCATACCTCGTCCTAAACACGATTTTATGAATGTCTTCTTCCTTGATATCTACCTGGTGGTATACTGTCCTAAAGTTGATCTTGGAAAACACAACATCCCCTCTCAATTGGTCGAACAAATTGTCAATTTTGGTCAATGGGTACTTATTTTTCACAGTGGCCTTGTTTAGCAGCCAATAATCTATGCACAAATGCAACATTCTATCTTTCTTTTTGACCAAGAGTGTTAGGGATCCCCATGGTGAAACATGGGCTATATGTATCCCTTCTCCACCAATTACTTCAATTGCAATTTTAAATCCATAAGTTCAAGGGTGCTCATACAATAGGGGGCTTTCGTTGTTGGTGTTATTCCTGGGATCAACTCGATGGTGAAATTGATATCTCTGTTGGGTGGTAGTCTTGGAAAATCTTCCAGAAATATATCTATGTATTGCGTTAGCACTAGGTCACTAAGGGATCTACGTTGGTCTCTTTCTCCTCTGTTATCTAGATGGCGTAAAGGGTACACCATTTTCTGCTACAGTGCTTTACTTGTTGTTATGAAAAAATGATGATTGTGGATAAAGGTGAATTCCCTAGACCTAGTGGCCTAATATAGAACAACAAAAGGAAAATAGCATAAAGTTTTCTTTAGAGAAATTAGAGTATGGGAATGAAGTCTACCTCAAATCTATAGCAAGCTTCCCTTTCCTCCTCGCTTGTAAGCTCAAATTGTAGCTCCAAGTGCTATAATTAGAACCTGCACACAGGAATAAAACAAGAAAAGGATCCACAACATCTATGTAGCATAATATAACATCTTTATTCAATGAATCAACATGGCATTGAAACACATAAGTGCAAGCATAACACAAAAATATAGGAAAATAAAATACTCTTTGTATTAATAGAAATAGGAGAGAGTTTACAACTATAAAGAGTAGCTGACTTTATAGGTGTCTCCCAAGTTTACTTTTCCTTCCTTGTCACAAAGCACACCTCAATATCAGCCCTAATATATGAAAGTTATGTCTCCTTTAGGTTCAAGGCAACAACATAAGGGAAATATCAATCTCCAAAAGAAAACCCTGATATTAAGAATGTCAGTAAATCTATAGGAGAAGTGTGGTAGTTTAGGATTTACCATCTTAGTCTTGAGATCCACATATGATGGGAGGATGATCTCAAGGGATACGAGGTGGATTCTCCAAGATAGGATCAGATACGATTTAAGCTACTTATCCATGGTAAATAGTTAAAAAAACCTTGAGATCTTCTAGAATTAGCACACCTGTAGAAGGGAGCAATAGGTGTTGGCGAGCATAGGTGAACAAGGATGCAACCAATGATGAACATAGGTGGCTAAGGGGAAAAGCCACACTAGGGCTAAAACAATGTTTTTGAGCAATTTGTCCTAGAAACTCAAACTTTTTGGAGAGGTCATGCTTAGGGATTTATGAAAGCATGATGACAACATGTTCAAGGATATTGATTGATCTGGTTTATAGGCCTATTGACCAGATGTTACAAAATGGCCTATAACATATTACCCCATAAAGTACAAAGTCAGAAGTGGTAGTTGATTATTGAAGTGCTTTACGTTATGACAAGTACGGATCAAGAACAATTGATCTAGATCATCATCTGTTACAATATATTTTCATCATGATATCACTACTAAGGGAGGCATACCCATAATCATCACATAAGCTAACATTACATGTAAAATGATCAAGAAGTCTCATCCATTGATGAAAGAGTGTAGACCCATGATTGGATGACTTTCTATATGATCATAGCATCATATTTTGTAATCTTGTATTAATCTTGAAATCGCAGCCCGAATGGATGAAACTATATATGGGTCTTCTATCTCGTTCACTTGATCGTCCAATGTACGAGTCTAACCATGCGAATGAATGAGTTGGAGTCGAACATGGTAGAGATTATGTGATTACTGACCAATTATGTAAGACATTAACATACACAAGAGAAACCACCGATGATGTTAATGGCTCTCAAGGTACCATAGTATAATCTACATGGTGTGAATAGTTGAGATGAAGTTGAACACCACACAAAATCTTCTAGTCAAAGGCCAATGATGAAGACCTGTCATCAAGAGTGAGGAAACTTTCCATTGATGTATGAAAGCCCCAAGGTACCAAAGGGAGCTTCTAAGTCATCTTCCTAGATAATGAGATGATGTCGATAAGAAGTGACCCATCGTAGGAGGGCCTTGATGTATCCCCTAACAATGACATGAAATGGGTATCAATATTTGAGATGGAATGATGTTGATGTAAAATAGTTTCAGGTGTGGTAGACATGAAATGAAGGCTTATGAGTATCATAGCAAATATCAACTGAGGGACTTCTCTTGAACATATTGATGAAACTTTATGGAGTTGGTAGCATTGACCCAAAATCGAATATGGAGGCTTTTGAAATAGTGTGATGAACTGCAGAGGCAAGCATATTTCCCAACCCAATAACCATGAATATAAAGTGAGAGAGTGTCATTTTCAAAAGTTACTCACTGGCATTAATAGGTCAATTATCATATTTTCCTAATTTCCTCAACCATTTCTAGTTAGTACCTCTTTATTTTTGACAAGCTTGAGGAGAATAACATATGCTTGATATGTAAGTTCATCCTTCGAATGAATAATTCTGAGTATATTTTACAAAACTTGAGAAGGAGTAGTATGGTCCTATCATGTTTGATGAGTCCATCATTGTTTGATATTTTTAAGAGTCCAACAAAGGTGAAACTCAACATCTTTTTCATGTTTAGAGAGTTTTAAAAAGAGGAAAAAAAGAAAAATCCAGAGGTTCCTTCTCGTAAAATTGTCTCTTAAGTCTGAAAAGGAAGAAAACGATACTCAGGAGAACCTATTATCCATGTTCGACTAAGGCATTCCTTTTTCATAAATAGTCTATCCCAGTCCAGAAAATGGTTAAACTTATACTGAGCAGACATCTTTTCATTTATTTTAACGAGTTCGAAAAGACAAGTTTTCAACAACCTTTTCATGTTTAGGGAGTCTGAAAAGCGCTGAAAGAGGGCTCCTCTTAGAGGAATGAGTGTTATAAAGAGTAGCAACTGGTTCCGGTCATGATGGAATTGCTCAAAACACATAGAGGTCAAGAGGTTGGCCAATAAGACCACTCATCCCAACTATTCCTCAAGAAACAGTAAAACAACCAAGTGAAAGTGTATGATCAGACAAGCAGGTGTTGATGATGGAATGAGAAAATGAAGGCTCATCTGGTAGAAATAGGCTGATAAAAATGGAAATCACAAGGGATAGGATGAGAATAGTTTCATTTTTACACAAGCTTGAAACATGTGGAAACTATGCTTGAGAATACTTGAAGGATGATTTCATTTTTTCACAAGATTGAACATGAGGAAAACTATGCTTGAGAGTGGTTTAATTTTTACACAAGCTTGAAATAGAGAAAAACTATGCTTGAAATAAGTTTTCATGCCCCTAACGTAATGACTCAATTCTAGGTACATGCCCCCCAAGCTTCATTTCAATCACCTAAGTAGACTATTGGTTACTAATAGGTGGATGGAATGAAGGTTCATTTATGAGATCAAGTGAACCACTCAAATAGGAATTTACGATATCTAATCAAAGACTAGAATTGGAAGGGGATCTGCTTTAGTTTTAAAGAGATTGACACATGAAAAGAACTATGCTCATAGACCTTGTTTCATTTTTTAACAAGCTTGACACAAGAAAATGAACTCTGCTTTGGGACCTTTGTTTATATTAATCATGAATCCCCAGAGGCCATGGCATCCAAGAAGCTCTCATCAGATGGGAGAAAAATGTTCTAGAAGGGATACATATCAAAGGATCCAAGGGAAAGATTAGGTTTCAGTGCTCCCAGTACATGATGCACTACATCACCTACTAGATCATCTGTAGGCATAGGCATGGAATAGGTTGCCACATAATTAATTTGTGGTGGGGGAGATACCACTTGCATATAATGACCATTTAGGCATGTTGGTTAGTTGGGAGTCAAATTAGGACCAACGAATTAAAGATGGTCAAATGTCACGATCTTCCTTCATGTGGGAAACACATTACACGAAAGAGTGAATAGACAAGAGCTCCCATGCCATAATGATAGTCACGCCCAAGAAGTAAGTTAAAATCCAAAGGGCCTTGGAATAGCATCACATTGATATAGACAACCTTTCCTCTCAAAGTAATAGGAAACTAAGGAAGGATTCTTAACGGTTGACTGATTCCTCTATTAAAAGCCAATAGATTCTGGTAACAAGCACAAGTTTCGGAGAACCTAAATCTTTCCAAGTAGTTGAAGACAAAATAATAACAAATGTGCCTTCACATATGACTGTGCTAGGTACAAGCATATTATAAGCATGTACTATGATCTAGAATGGCATGTAAGGAGGAAGACAATATCCTACCGATCGACTCCAATCAAAGGAAAAGACCATACTACTTGGAGGGGGTGTCATGGGAATGGGAGAACTACCCCCTTGTGCTATGGGAATGGGTGAACTGCTCCCAAGTTCATTGGAATCTAAAGAAACAAGAAGAACCTAAGTGGTATTAAGTTCAGTCTCTACGGGAAAGGTATAATCAATTGAAGGTGGAATCATGTCAACCATTGTTAGTTGGGCAGTAACGGAATCATGGGATTCACATTCAGAAAGAGTGGGATTGACTGGATATGGATTTTAATCAATCACTTCATCAACTAGTGGAGGATTAGGGGGAAACTTTCGATAACCAGTTGGAAGGCAAGGTTGAGAAGCAATAATATTTCCCAAAAATTTGGATGCTTCATCCATATACAGGAAAAGGTGAATTGGATGATTCCCTTCACATAAATTACAGGGAAACTTAAACTTACCCTTTTTCCCATGGAACTTACAATCACTAGTCGATGGTTTGTCACTAGCATGATCTCTAGAAGTTGATGGCAAAGGCCGATGTGAGCCTATGGACCACACTTTTAGTACCTTGGGAATACTAGGAAAATCTATAAGAAAGTGTTCACCATTACATAACTTGCAAGGGAATTTAAATTGACAGGGTTGATTGGAAGGTTCTTCCATACTAGTTGCATAAGTAGAAATGGTTGGTTGGTTGACCCCCTGCTTATTTTTCTTCTTCTTCTTCTTCTTCTTAGCTTCCTGGTTACTAGAATCAAGACCTTCACCAGGAAAGGAGGAAGAAAGGGATTAAGAAACAATAGGTGAAGAAGGCAAAGGGTCAACCTTAGGATCAAATTGAGGTTGATGTTGTTCTGGTGGAGGACAACCTGGTTGAGAAGCAGTTTGGACATTTAGAACCAAAAAGGTTGAAAATAAACAAACTTGCAAACTAATGGAAAATCCGAAAAGGGACAATGTTTCCATCTAAGGAGCACCAATATTTCCAAAAGGAGGAAAATGAATAGGATTCATGTCAGAGGGGTTTCCTTAACTAGTAGACTCATGAGGTATTGCCATTAGTCTCAACGTAAGATCCACTTAAGTAGTTGTTCCATGGGGACAATGTTGCTCTACAGTTAATTAATTGATTTTAGAAATTAAAGAAACCTAATAAAACAAATGGGTAACTAGGTAGATAAGGATTACCAAGTCACTGTGAGCTGTAATATACCAACTTGGTAAACCAAGGATTTACATACATGCATGAACTCTCCCTGAATGTTGTGTTTAGTGTATCACAGTGTACAACGTGACTAGCTTGGTTACCTATGGCGGGATAACAAGCTAGTGGGGACTTCCAAAATATACCCGAATGTATGTGGAAGCATAGTCCATAATGGTGTTGTCAAATTTGTAATCATTCGATGAGAGAATTCCTTAATATAATTATCATGCATGGAGCGTCATCCGATATAAATGAAGGTACATGGAGAACAATTTGATACACTTATGTATGTGGAAAGGGATATTACACCTAAATTGTAACACTGACAAGAAATGACAACTCCTATGTTTAAAGATGTTGAAACACGTCTCTAGCTTAAACCTTTATGTGTGTTGTTAAGTTTCAAATTCCCCTTAGGTTAATTGAGTGAATTATAGAGTTTATCTTGAATTATGTTTCGATTTCAAAGCTCAAAAATTGATGTCACCTGAACACGCCTATGATGCAAATAATATGGAAAAAATAACTCTTTTCATTTTCCTTTTAACAATGAAAGGCCTAACTAAGTAGGGGAAGAAGAAATCAATCAACAATGCAACAAATAGTAGCTGAATTTGTAGGTGTCTCCCCAAGCTGACTTGTCCTTCCTTGTCACAAAGCACACCTCAATATAAACCCTAATGCATTAAGATGATGACTCCTTTAGGTTCAAAGCATCAACATAAAGGAACTATCAATCTCCAAAAGCCAACCTTGATGTTATGGATGGAAGTACATTTATAGGAGAAGTGTGGTAGTTTAGGATTTACCATCTTAGGTTTGAGATCCACATATGACAGGAGGATGAGATCAAGGGATAAGAGGTGAAGTCTCCAAGATAGGAAAAGATAGGTTTCAAGCTCCTTATCCATGGAAAATAGTTAAAACAACCTTGGAAGCTTCTAGAAGAGGAAGCTTCAAAATTATTTGTAATTTCCCCGAATTTTTAGAATCAACGCACTTGTAGAAAGGAGCAACAGGGGTTGGCCAATGCAGGTGAACAAGGATAAACTTTGAATATAGATGGTTAAGGAGGCAACTTGCGTTGGGGCTAAAAACAATGTTTTTGAGCGATTTTCCCCAGAAACTCAGGCATTTTGGAGAGGTCATGCTTAGGGTTTTGTGAAGGGATGATGACAACATGTTCGCAAGTATAGATTGATCTAGTTTGTAGGCCTATTAACTAGATGCTACAAAATGGCCTATAACACTTGCTTCATTGAGATGATCATGAGTGTTATTAGCCTCTTATTACCCTGGAACATTATTGGATTGCCTTCACCATTGAGGCACTCCAATACTTTGTCATAACAATCCACCTTCGTCCCGTGGGCTACCATGCAATCCATACCTATCAGGACATCATATGATCCCGATGGAAACAAGTGTAATTTGACTGCAATTGTGATGCACCAGATTTTACAAATTAAGATTCAACCATATATGTTATATGTCTCTTTGTCCCAGTGGCCAATTGCACGATCCATGATTCCTTGTGGGTTTTCTTTGGAAAATCACATTTTTCCACAATCTTAGGGATAATATAGCTGAAATTATATAATTGGTTAATTAAAGCTGAGACTGGTGAGTTTTTGACCATACCTTCCATTTTAATGATCGTTGCTTGTTCGTCTCCTTAACTATGATCCAATGCAACATATATCCTGGGAATTCTTTGGGCCACATCATTCACAATTATTGCCTCTTGTATGTTATATAATGTCTTACTGTTCTTCTACAATAAAGGACAATTTCTTCGTAGATGTTTTTCTCCATATTCCTGGCATTGTATGCTCCCTTTCCCAAATCCTTCACCTTATTCATTCACTAATTTATGAGGTATATTTATTATGATTATGGAATTTTACTGATGTTTACTTTTAATGAGGTTATTAAACTTTCCACCCTTTCCTCCTGGCTTATATCCTGAGGTTCTCTGCCCTCGTCCTCTTCCTTTCTTCTTCTGGTCAACCCAAATCTCAATCTTACGCTTAGACTATTCGTAGCAATGTTTGGTATTTCAAATAACCTCCTCCAGAGTCTTAGGTTCATTGAATTCTATTCTATCTCGGTATTCTTGTGGTAACCCACTAACATACCTCTCGATTTTAGTCTTCTCATCCTTAATATTATGCACATACCTTAGTAGTTCCACGAATTTGTTGGTATACTCATCAAGTGTCATCTGCCCCATTTTGTGCTCATAAAATTCCTTGGCTCTAATGTTATAATATTTCTTGGATAAGTACTTTGTTCAGAAGTAATTTTCAAACTTTATCCATGTCAACTCCTTCTCCCTGATGCCTTTGATGTTCTTGAAATTCTCCCACCATATATCAGTTTTCCCTTCAAGATGAAGACAACCACCCCGACCTTCATGTTCTCAAAGTAATCATGCAATCTAAAGTACTTATTTATTCCTAAGATCCAAGCCTTTGCCTCTTCTACTTTATTTACTTCTCCATCAAAGGAAGGGCATTTTTCTTTCCTGAATTATTTTAGCATAGGAATCCTCTTACTCTTCTTTTGATGACAATGTCTCCTATCTACACAGTCTAATGATCTGTCATGGCTACTTGATTATCTTTCTGGTATGTTGAGAATAATTGTCCCCCCCTCTTGATCTCGATGCCTCTTTCTTGACTGGATGAATTTTTCATTATTGTTATCAAACTCATGCTTTTAAATCTCTAGTGAGCTATTCTTAGGATTATATCTATCCTCATGGCTAATACCAATCTCCTATTGTCTATATCATTGCAATTTGCAAGTCTGACCAACTATGCATTAATACGGCATTTACTTTTTCTTACTCTCTAGCAATCTTTTTTTTTTCCTTGCAACTTCTTATCTTGACTCTTAGGCTTATAAGAGTGTCCATCATTTAGGATTTCCCTCTTCTTTCATATTCCAAACTAACTCTTCTTTAGGACCTTGTTGGGTTTTGTTTACACCATACTGTTCAAATTTGTTTCTCATTATTTCTCTTTCTTACTGTATCTTGATGCTGATGAATCTACTTTGTAAGCACATAGATGTTAGTTAATAAAAAAGGAGAAACAATAACACAAATTCTTGATACCTTGGTCAATATTGATCTAAAACACCAAATTTCAGCTAGCACATAAATAATATTCCATCGATTGTTCCATAAAACCATACATTTCAATAATAATGAAATCTAGTAGATCAAGCATATTAAACATCATCTAAAGTATACATGCGAACCTTTGCAGGTCTAACGTTTGAACCTAGTGCTATGATAACATTTTGTAACATAACCTCTTGTTAGCTCAAAATTTTAACGAATAGAGACCTTAGGTTCAAAATTAGGGGCCAACAAAGAAATTCGCTGTAGTCTACCACAACATCGACATTTTCACCTTACTCAATAAGAAGTAAGGCATCTCACTCAAGGTGTGTAGAGACTTACATGGGGAAGGGTCCATGAACATGCATCAAAGATTAACACAACAAATAGTTAAATACACGTATTTACACTAGAAATTCTCATTCATAGAAATGCAACATGTGGAAAGTAGAGACTTATGGTATAACTAGAAAGACAAACATCATTTAGATCCATGCGAAAAGAAAAATTAGAAAGGTCCCATACAATTCAACACACTCAGAGATGTAGAACAATCCCACAAATCCCATTTACTTAACATTTATTGCATCATTACATTATGATACCACAACCCTTATGCCAAAACCAAAGGTCACATTACATATCTCAATTTGGCGAAAGATGAGAGGCAAACAGAATAAGGCTCTGTTTCGTGTAGCAGTAGCATCCCAGTATATGGTCTTCCCTTTTTTCTTTATGTTATCCTTCCCATAGGTTTTATATACTTCTTCTGTAACCCTGCTCGCCTTAAATTCCAGTTGCCCCCTTGGATATCATGATCTTTCCTCTTCAACGACCTCTGCAACTTGGGATTTAACTGCTCCTTATTGTGCGCTTATCTGTCTTCGATAGTCTTTGTGAACTCCATTTTGTTTTCACTTTTCTGCACTTTTCTCTTATCAACTTCAGTGTCTGAATGATCTTGCTTGATTCTTTTCCTTTCCCTCTGTGACCTTTTGCGCTACCGCCTTCTGGTCATAATTGGTCAAAATATGTCAAAATTATGTTCCCAAAAACAAAGGACCTAATAGGCCCCAACCACAATCGATTGAATCATCTCTGAGTCAATCATTGGCTGACGTTGTCGTTTCTAGTTGTTATTGTTTCACCCATGACTTTGCTGCTTCTTCTTGGCCCATTACATATCATGTCACGGGTTCACCTTCAAACGAAGGACCCAACTCAAGCACAAACTCTAGAGCATCAAATTTGAATTGGGATTATTCAACAATCACAAACAACCAAGAATCCAATAGAACAATAGCTTGATTGAGAAACAACATGGCAAGGTCAGTAGTGGGGTGTTCAGGTCAGGTGGTTTTCCCTGACAATCCATTTTTTCTCGGCTTTAGCGTTGAGTTGTCAGAGCTTCTAGAAATGATTCTATGTAGGTGATTTGAGGTCATGCAATAGAGCCTTGGGGGCACGAGAGTCATATTCAATCTGTTGGGTCCTGGACCTAGGTGGATAGGTTGAGTGTTTGCTGGTTCAGGGTCTGGCGTCGAAAGCAAGGTCTATAGGATAAGCATTGTGGTCATATCTCCAGGGCTAGTACTCACGTCCATGTCATCAGGGTGGTCTTGGTGATCAGTTGAACAACAAAGTCAACCTCCATTTCGGTTTCGACAGAAAAAGGGATTACCAATGTGAGGGAGATCAAAGATGGCTGTAGAGGGGGAGGCCATGCGGAGTTAGGGATTGTGGGACATCAAAGAAGTGGCAGGGGTAGAATGTGGAGGTTCTTTGATGATTTAAGTGCCAGTGATGGGGTGAAACTTTTCTTCCGCGAGGTCAAAAATTTGGGGTAGATGAATAGTAGTATTGTGTTGGGGAACTAAGGGAAATAAGCTAGCAAAATGAAGGGTGTCTTGTGTTTTGGTCTTGGTGACAGAAGTAGGGCCCACCATGAGAAAGCAGATAGATGGTGCTGTGATAGAGGGATTGTTGGATGAACTAACAATAGGAAACTCAGAAGAGAAAAATAGGGAGCTTACTAAAGAGCCAAGCAACGCCAGAGTGCTCTGAGCTCATAAAAAATACTCTTCGAACCACTTCAAGACAGGGGTGAGTACTTCTTCAGCGACACGATTTTGAGAGGCAGAGGGAATTTCGTCAAAAAATGGACGTGGTGGCATTACTTCAAAAGAATAGACAACTTTTTTATCCTTGATCTCACAAATGATACCTGGATAGGATAGAACTTCATTATGTAACGCCATCTCCAAGAGATAAAAAGGTAGTGGTTTCATTTGGAAGGTTTATAGGTTTACAACCTTGGACCAAATCTAGGTGGTTCCATGGTGAATTCCAAACCATATATCATGTAAATATTCATTAAGGATTGATTGTGGGATCCAAGGGACAATTGTTGTGACACAAACCATTTTGGCATACCAACTAGCGAAGGATGCTTCATTGATTTATTTAATGCTTGGATCCACTCATGTCTACCATGGGGTGTACGCTAGGGCCAAGGGTTGATTGTTGGAAACTAGAAAAATATCTCTCATGGAAAGGCTCACAAATAAGTTCCTGAAAATGAGGTAATTCAACACTTATAATTATCTTCATAGGCTTCAAACATTTCATTCAACAAATAACTACACCAATTCAACTTTTCTCCCTTGTCGCAAGCTTCATCCACCAAAATTGTATCTAAGGTGTATTCTCCCTTGGTGTAGTTCCACATAATCTTCCATGCTATCACATGATAGGAAAATTTTATTGAAGGATGGTTGATCATCTTGATTATGGCCCCTCTACCTCTGTGCTGAGTAGCATATTTAGAATAAAAAATATTGTCCCATGTCTTCTTACCATGCTTTGAGGTGGTTTGAAATGCATAGTAAACATTGGTACCTATGGAAAATAACCTTGTTAAACTCTAGATATCATTGGCATGTATTGGGCACTCTCAGTCAAGCCAGAAGGAGTCCCATGCAACCAGATGATAAGAAACTTTGTGTATTACATAGTCATGCTTGAGGTTTTGAAGACATGCAAGTTTCTTAAATTCATCAATGTGGATCTTTGCAATGCTCGGAAGTCCACCCTCAACTGGGAAGAATGGATTCCATGTTGTCTGGTCATAGGCTCCATGAAGACTTCGCACTTGAGCAAAGGGAAATGGAAGGAATCAAATAAGTTGTTGTCTACCAATGAAGCCTTCTCGTACTTTCCAAGGAGGTCTTTAATTTCAGTAATTCAAGGATCCAATGGACCTACAGGGACAACTACTTTGGACACTTGAGTCATTGATGCAACTTGTCATGTATACACAATGTTTACATGAGGCTAGAACTTGAGTTGAGAACCAAAATAATTTGACATCGAAGCCAAGGTGATCAACTCAACCATCTAACCTTTTTACAATGGAGAGTTCAACATTGTCATGCAGGCTATATAGAAATACTTGACATCGCACTTGTGATTAGACCATTTAACTAATAAATACATAAAATTACTATACTCAATTCAAATTGTGGTAATAATAGTGACTGTGACGAAAACTTGAGGTGGATGAAGAAAAAATTCAAAAGATGTTGATAATCATGACCAATCACCAAGAAATTATTACAAAACCAAAAAGTGGATAGCCATAACCTATCAGGGATATTATGGGAAAGATTTAAATCAAAATTCGAAAAGACTCTAGAAATTATCATAGATGATGATGGACAAGACAACTGACACGTGTTTCTCCAAACACAATTAGTTGCATAGGGTTGTACCTAACTAGACTAACAAACCAAACAAAAATACTTTTATTCCGCAACTAACCAACTGACATAATTGAATTGATCTTAAACCTACCTAATTGATTCAACCCTAAACTTAACTAATATCCCATTTTGGAGATCAAACAAGTGATTGAGAAGTTTGTGGGCCATGGAAGGGCTTTAAGCATGCATTGTTCACCCATCCTAACAACATAATTTTGTCGAGTTGCACAAGCTTAACAACTCCAGAGTCTTGTACTTCTACAACAAGGAATGGACCCAACCAATTCATTTAGAGCTTTCCAGGATACTTTAGAAACTTATTTTTCTAAAGTAGAACCTGATCACCAACCATGAAGGAATTTTTCTTTATGTGACGATCATGCCATGCCTTTTGTCGTTCCTTCTCAACAATTTGGTGAAACTATGCTTGTTTCATCTAACTCCCATAGTTCATTTAGCCACTCGGCAAGTGACTCGTCATCTCCCATTTGAATAGCATGTGTGACAAAGACATTGGGAACAATAGATTTGACAGGTACCACAACTTTTCTACCATAAGCAAGCTATAATGGAGCATATTTATATAATCATTTAATGATGGTATGGTAAGCCTATAAGGTGGTTGGTACCCTCTCATCCCAATCATCCTTTTTGGAAGAACATATCTTAGTGAGCCCCTTCTCTAGGACATTGTTAAAAGCTTCAACGATACCGTTCACTTACAAATGATAGAGGTTTCTCTTATGATTTTGAATCATGAAATTTTGTAGCAATGTGATGACCTTCTCATTGATGAAATGAGTCCCCTTGTCATTAGTGAGGCTCTGAGGACACCCAAATCGAGTGATGATATTTTCAATGATGAACTACGCAGTAGTATCAATGGTACATTCTTTAACAGTTGTGGCCTTGGCCCAATGGGTCAGGTAGTCAGTAGCAGTAGTAATGTACCGAGTGTGAGAGTGTTTCTACGGAGGATTAATGGGCCCCACAAAGTCAACATCCCACTTCTAGAAAGCCTAGAGAACACGTACAGGATGTAGGGGAAGTTCATCCCTGTCTGATGACCGACCCACCCATTGGTAGGAATCACATTTCTTGACATACTCTTTCACGTCCCTTAATAGTGTGGGCCACTAGAGCCCTACCTGTTTTACCAAGCCTGGTGAAAATTCCATGTGATGAAAGTTAAAAACAATAACCATGGTTGATGGGTCACTTATTCCAAGCTGAATGTTGGGCAAGACATCCTATGGGGTGTTCATTTGTTTTTTTATGGCTAAGGAATTTGGCAAAGGCAATGGCTAAGGCTTTGGAAAGGAAAAATGGCATTTTTGGCACATTTATTTATGAAAATAATGGAAATTAGGAGAAAATGAAGGTGAAAGGTCACAGGTTGAATGTGAGGAGGAAAATGAAGTAAAATAATGGAAAATGAAGAAAATAGAGGCCTCATTCATAAAAAGGCTTCTAAGGATTAGTTGGTAACCTTTTGTCAGTTTAGTTTTGGACTCGCATACTCTTGGACACTTAGAGTTTCTTGGATCAATTTTGGAATTGGAGAAAGAAAGACAAAGAAGGCAAGAGGAAGCAAAGATCAAGCAGCTACAATAGGCTTCATTGCAGGTATCAACTTGTGTGTGTATTTTCATTGCTAGATTTAGCATGCATGGCATTGCATGTGGTTGTTTTCTATCATGGTGTTACACAACATTTTGTCACTGTCCCTGTACTCTCTGTCCATGATCCTGGAGGACCTCTATAGTGAAACCTACATGCTTTCCCATCATGAAGAAACTCCCAGTATGTCCCTCTTCATGAGAAGAATAATTCCCCTCTGCATCATTTCCCAATAATCTTCCTTTTATCCCAGTTTACAAGACCACCCTATTGACCAGTTTCCTCCTCAAGTCGATTTACAAATATTAAAAATAGAACTAGCATCGTACGGAGTTACTGAGCCCTTTTCTAGTTGCATCGATCCTATTTTGGCAAGTTTTTTAAATTTGGAGTCGAAGCTTCCAGCTCTAGAATCTTCATAACGAAAGTCTGATAGATGGTTGGGTTGGATGGAGCTAAGGAAGTCAGTTTGGGCTCCTTTCCCCTATTAGGATGGAACAAACTCAAGAGATAGGACCTTCTCCCATGATGAGAGGAACCATCTCCCATCCATCCAAGCTATATAAACCTCTCTTTTCCCAAGCTAAACTAGTTTTGGAGTGAGTTTGAATGATCAACAAGACATCTATAGCTTGTAGATTTATAGTGTATATTTGAGGGAGAATAGTATGTTTTGGTTTGGTTTGAGACTAGAGGGAAGAGGCCTTAAAAATTCCATTGTTGGGGCCATTCATGAGATGCTAGCAGAAGTGTGGGAACCCGAATATGTCGGAGGAGACCAACAACATCAAGGCATTGGTTGTAATCTCTTTCTGATTTATATGAATACAACTATTGATTGATTTTCTACATGAAGTGTTATTTTACATCTTTATGGCTTAATGTTCCTTGACCTATTAATTAGGCTGAATACAATATTGTATGCTATCACATTTGTTGTTGTTGTTGTTGTTGTTTGTTTGCTTGTTTCAGGTATTCGAAGGAAGGAAATGAAAGATAGCTGGAGTGAGGAAGCAGGATCATCACCAAGCGGAATAACATTCAGAGAGGTAGGCCCTCTTAATTGATTCTAGCTTAAGGATATTTTCCATAGATTGTTTGTTTGTGGCTAGACTCACTCTCTCGAGCTAGAGGAATTGTTTGTGTCTGCACTGAGAATTTAGATACACCACAAATTGGAGACCATACTGGGGAGCCAATCCTTCTATTTTATTGATTTTCATTTTATGGTTTTGTGTGAACTTTTCTAGTATCACCATTTCCCTTTAGTGTTCTCTGCTTTGCCTGGTTTACTACTCTGAGCCTAAAATCTACATTGGCAAGTTTGGTTTTAGCCTCTGAAATTTTTTATTTTTTTCCTTGAATCCTTGGTCAGCACATTTATTTTCCTTATAGTCACGACAATCAGCTCGAGTTTCTCAAAAACAGTCAAGCCGACCCACTTCTAGCGCTTGTTGTCGTTTAGGCAGCTGTGACGATTCTTGTACGTGAAGATCAGGGTTTCCCCTAGATCATAGCCAATGTGTCTTGCCCTTCTGATTGTTGTCTCTCAGCTTGTTTTGATTGTGTTCTCCCTGACTGGAAAGCTCTTTTAGCTTGGTTTATATGCTTGTTTGATTTGCATTTTCTTCACTTGGTTTCTTGAGTTCTTGGATGATTTATAACCCTAGGGCATCTAGGTTGTCATCCATTCACTTGTTTGTGTGCTTAGCGAGTCAAGTTGATAGTCAAAGTTGCTCCTTGCATTTCATTTGATTAGTCCTTTTGTTGCTTTGATTTCCATTTAACAAGTTTGAAAAGTTTCGTTCATTGTTTGAGCGTCTCTTTTCTGGAATAGATCACATTTCTCATCTTCTTTTTGGTTGAGTATTTGTTTCATTAGTTTGAAAGGAATTCACTTTTGGGCTTTGGATTTGCTTGTGATTGATTGTATTGGAAATGTTTCATTGAAGTGTGAAGTGTTTGTGAAAGATTCATTCCGTCATTTCATTGAAAAATACATAATTCTAGTTTGCTGAATCAATATGTCACATTAGTTAGCATCATTGAAGACTAGAGTTGCATCGTCATTTGCATTGGAAAACAAATGAATTCTATTTACTAGTGAAAGGACTACTTGAAGTGTGTTTGATAGGAAAGATAGGAATTGGAAAGAATTTTTCATCATTTTGTTTTCAAAAGCAAATTAGTGAAAAGGTCATTTTGCTTTCGATTGCTTGTTTTGTTTCATTTGAGTGTGTTTTCTACTGTCATTAGTGTAGACAATTCATCAAATTGAAAGGGTCTTGTCTCATTTAGTTGCATATAGGTGTTTTTCAAGTCACATCGATAAGGCCTGAAAACCAAGACATAATTTCAATATCAACTCTAAAACATATTCAATTAACCTAAGGCGCATTTGAAACCTAACGCTCACATTTAGAAGGTCTAGGCTAGAGACATGTTCTGACATCTTTAAACCTAGTAGTTGTCGTTCGCTTTGGCACTAGACAATGCTAGTATAGACTTGTGCTCCCCGTATCGTCACGTATATAAAGGGAGACCCCACTAGTTTGCAATCCTTTATCTATAGGAAGCTAAGTCTATCACCTTGTAAACATGATACACCGAACACAATATTCGGGGAGATTTCCTGTCTGTACTTCTTGGTTCGTCGAGAGGTATTCTGCATTTCACGATTACATGGTAATCTTTTTTTCCTAGATCATCCCGAGTAGTCATTTTGATCTTTTTGACTCCCTAAATATAAAATATCACCTGAGCACTTGCCCTATTGAGCTCATTTCAAACCGAAAGTGATAGAGTCACCTTTTCTTCTTTCTCGACTCTTAAAACATGAAAGAGCACCAGTTTGTTTTTTCGTCTTAAAAAAGTGTTGCCCACGATCATATAACATCCTTGTTAGTCTCTTTCTAGACCACGTTGTGAGTATACCTTTAAATATATTTTAAAGCCTTGAAATCAATCTCTCTTTTGGTTATTTGAGACAAAAACATCGTGGCTGAACCAAATGGTTCACCTAGTTCCTCTTCCTCTCCTCTATTTGAAAGATTGTCTGAGGAGCCTTTTCTTGAATTGTCGTAGTCGCTTGAGGACCAAGGTGTTAAACTTTGAATTGTTGTGAGTATTCAACCTTTGTCATCTCATCCTCCCCCTTTAGATATTGGTTCACTTTCTAACATTGGCCCGAAATCTCTGGATAATCCTATCCAGACTCCCAAGAGTCTGTCGACTTTCGAAGGTCAGCTTGGACTAGTTGTTTATCCTTTGAATCCTTTGTTTAGTCCAGTTGTGATATCACCTCAACGTCCATAGAGTCCATACGATTAGCTAGATATTCCTTTGGAATTATCCCCTTGAACATCTTCAGTCATCCGTTGTCGCCTATTTTCACCCATGGAATTAGAAGGTGAAATCCCAGTCTCCTCTTCAGGTCACTCGAAGGTTTCCACGCCATGCATAGTTGAGGAGTAGGAATATCCTTCCCTCCTGAAGGTTTACCTTACACGGGAAGCATTCTGACCAATGTTCATCCAAAGTTACCATGTAATTGCATGACTTTAGCTCAGTTGGTTTCAGGCACGCCTACTGTCTCGTCATTATATCATAACTCTATTTGGGAATCCAGCACTATGCCTACCTCAGGTCTATTCATTGAGAACTCAACCTCCCAACTGACGATGCTTTTTGCAGTTACTTCAGTCCTGGTGCAACCCATCGTTCCAAATTCTCTTGTTTCATCAGTCCAAGTAACCTGTTTGGTTCAACCGATGATCTCGAGTCATGTCTCTTCTTCGATCCATCCAGTGAGTGGACAGGTTGTGCCACTGTCTGAGGGGAAAAGTCTGAATGTGTCTATGATTTCAGGTATAACCAATGTGAGTGGTTCACAAGCTCACATGGTTGGAATGAACCAAACCTCTTCAGGTGCCATTCTAAACCCTGTTCGTCCTATTGGATCGAGCAATGTCCAATACCAATAGGCGAACCCAATTGGTCAATCTGGGTCAAGTAACATCCAGTACCAACAACCTAATATGGACCAGGTTCAATACCAACCTCCTTATGTTCCATATGGTTCACAAGAGATGGTTAATATGCCCTATATCTCTTAGCCTGGACCTTATGTCCATCCTGGTTTGTCCATCGTGCCTGGTGGGTATGGCCAGATACAATTCAGGAACTTTCAAGGTGTCATTCTGGGAACTGTTTAAGTACCTTTGCAGTAGCAAGGATGGTTCCCGTAGCAGTAAGGGAAACCTTCATTGTAGCAAGGGCTGTCCATGCAGCAACAAGGCCAGATGATGCCATGTTAGGTCCCTATAATACTAGTGATTACCCCATTACTATTGTACTTGTATCCCTTATTAATATTATTGTACCCCTATTGTACCCCTATTGTACCCATCTTGTTATCACAGTGCCCCATAGAGTCCCTCTATTGTTATTTTTGTGCCTTTATATTATTATTGTTAGGTCAGCTGTGTTATATTGTGACTCCTTAGACTCCTATATATGGAAAGGAGATTTTGTCATTTGAATCATCCAAGAATTGTTCATTTGTGTAATGTAAAGGAGGTTTCCCCCTCGAAGAGGCTGGAATTCTAAGGCATTGATCTATCTTTTCTATCTTTTTGTGAGCTGGTTTCATAACATTTGGTATCAGAGCTTTTGGATTCTAGGGCTTCGCTGCCCCAAATAGGTCATTGTGGTTTTTCACTACAACGTTTTTTCTGCAATGCTTCAGAAGTGCAAAAAAAAGACCCATTTGATATGAAATCGCACTGAACCTCGGGTACAAATTTCAGAGCTTTTCGCGCTATATTTGCAGAGATATGATATGAGGAAGTTGGTCTTTTTGTAGACTCCTGAATTACATTCCAAACAGGTGACCTAGGGAAAGTCGTCATAACTTTCATTCTAAGCATCGGACTAAAATTTCATAAGAAGGTACAGAAAGAGGACAGAGTGTAGTTTCTTGTATATATTTTTTAGAGCCAAAGGTTGAAACACGGACACGTGGCACGTCGTACAAGTTTGCTCTACTAAACTAGTCTATAATCAGGTCACCGTGGGAGATTTGGCATAACTCTTCCTTGGAGAATCAAATTGGGATCAGACTGGTGGCATTAGAAAGAGGACACAGAGGGCTACTATAGGTTGCAATTTGAAAACTGGATGATCCAAAGTTACAAAGATACATCAAAGGCAATAGCGAGATCCTACAAAGTGAAAAAATGTGTGTAGATTTTTTTAAATTTTTGCTTAAACTTGGTTTGAAAAATTATTTTGAAGGAATTCAAAGGGCATAGTAGAGCATTATTATCGGTAATTGATGTCCCAAGGAAAAAAATGCAAACACCTAGTAAGCAACCTGAAAGCTCTAGCATGACTCATGAATAAGAGGAAGAAATGCTACATGATATATCAAAATTATAAGACCAAGTGCAACAAATTTCACTCTCACAAAAGCTAACAGAAGCTAAGATAAATCGCGTGGAATCTATGATAAAGGGCTTGGAAGCTAAGATGAATGGCGTGGAATCTAATATTGACAATTTGAAGACAGTTTTGACAAATTTTCTACAACAAATACATACTAATGGTGAAAGGGTAGCAAAGGAAACTCATGATGCGAACAAAAGAAATGTTAATCATGATTTCATAG
>APFE031423868.1:7152-31179 GCA_000404065.3 Pinus taeda | reverse complement strand
AAACCCCCCAGACAAGGGGGGCTACTGCCCCCCCCTGTGACCCCCCCCCACTGTGCAATTGACACAACAAAGGGGGGGATCCACCCCCCCTCTATCCCCTTGGTTCACTACGTAGGTTAGTCATGGAAATAATATAACACAACCCAATAGAAATTGAAACAAAAGAAGGAGGCCCGAACCTGTTATCACTCCAAGAAATTCCCCTAGGTTGTAGATCGCAGATTCCTGGTAACATATAGTCTTCAATATTGTTCTCTGAACTATTGGAATAAATGGGGGTTTGGATCAAGTTAGATAACCATTTCAACTCTATTCTCACTCAAGACATGCATGAGCACTCTCACCAACACAAAGCTTTAGACCACTAGTGCTTAATAATTTAGAGATTCAGTAGATAGATGGAGAACACTGACTATACTAGTGGATTGCATACATAAGCAAAATGAATGGCTAGCTAGGAGCAGCAAAAGAAAATACTGATTGTACTAGCGGATGCATATATGACCACACATGGATGGCTAGAAATAGGCAGTAAAGAAGCTTGTGAATCTAATATGTCAAAGAAGAGATAAGATGACAATTATCTGGCCTTAGAAACAAACAAAAACCTAAACAAACTTTTCATTTGCAAGCATAGGAAAACAAGGAGAATGGACATTGAACATATAATGGAAAAAGAAGCTTATATTTCTAGATTGAAGATGAGAAGCTTGAATGAA
Organism: Pinus taeda; assembly: GCA_000404065.3. NCBI lineage: Eukaryota > Viridiplantae > Streptophyta > Pinopsida > Pinales > Pinaceae > Pinus > Pinus taeda. The sequence continues at coordinate 30,460 of APFE031423868.1, read as the reverse complement.
CAGAGGAGGAATAATCTCCAAAAGTTGAACCCTTATTACATCTTACGAACAACTATTTATAGCCTCTTTAAAATTATCCTGAGCTCTAAGAGGCTTGGAGTCTTAATCTGTCTGATATGCATTGCTAACTAATTTGATGCCCTCTAGGCAAGCATGGGAGTGGAGTTTTCTACTTTTGATAGCAGAGTAACCGCTTTCAGATATTTTTGGTGGCTTGTTGCATTGTCTAGGAGCTTTCCTGAGCAAAAGATGCTCCATAATGTTTGTTCGTGTGGCTATTGCACTGTCTGAGCTCCCTAATCTTTTTGTTTTGGGCTGCAGTGTGTTGTGGCCCTTCCAATGATTTAACAATGCATGCTTCTATTATGGCAAAATAGCACTGCCCCTGTGGTGGACCTTTGTTGAAAACAATGTATATTTTTGTTTTAAATAGAAAACATAGCAATCACTGCTAAATCCCACCTTCTTTGTCCTTTCGGACTTCAAAGTTCTTCAAAAATATTTTATTCTTCTCAGGTTTTCCCTAGCTGCCATCGCAATTCACAAAAGCCTGCATCCTGTGTGTTTTTCTTGTACTTGGAAATCCACCAAAAACACTGAAAAACACGTGAAATTAGCTTTGGCGGACTTGAAACGGTATATATTTGAACTCTGAAACCCAGTGGGTCTAGATTTCATCGCTATCGGCACTGCTAAGGTTCCTATGTATTTTGTTACATAACGAAATATATGAAAAACACATTAAAAGTGGCCAAGCCGTGGACTTCAAATAATATAAAATATCATTCCCGAACCCTTTCGGGTCTGGGTTGTATCTCTATCGGTGTGGTCATGTGTTCCTTTATATTTCGTTTAAACAATGAAATACATTAAAAGTAGGCCTTCACGCAAACTTCAAAATTTATCAATTATCACATATAATTCCGTCGGGTCTGGCCCATCAGGTCGCACATATGCTCGTGCATAGGTCCTGCCCCATGGTATAGTGTCGATGCGATATAGCGTTGCGATAAATCATAATCTCATGTCGCTCACTCCTCGGTCCTTTATATAATAGAACATATGTTCCTCGACGATGCGAGCTACCAATTTGATCATCGATGATCACTGATCAGTGGTGTCTTGTGCCCACCTTTAAACCTCCTCTATGATAGCACCGATTGTGATTAGCCACTTAGATCTGGGCCATTGATAATCTAGATCTAATGGTTGTTGTGACTCGACTGGTAAAGCCTCCAATATGTAGTTTATCACTAATTTTTCAATGTTTTGGCCTCCAGATAGTGTTTTTCCTCCCTTTTAATGGTTTTCCTCCTACGCTAGTTCTGATTTTTGAATGATCTTTAAGTAAATGCTGAAAATTTCAAGGGCATTTTTCGATCGCTTGGGATGAGTTTAAGAAAATCTGGAAACTTTAAGAGCATAAATGGATCCAATTTTTGGGCCTAGTGCCAGCGAGGCTAACACTGGCTCCTCTATGGATGAAATCCTCCCTATGAGGTTTCAAGGATCACAGATCAATGCCTTTCCTATAAAAACAAAATCAAATCTTCCTCCTAGTGTTCCATTGGGCATAAAGTCTATTTAGCATGAAATGAAAGCTGAAGTAAAAACATATTTACAATACAAGGCTTTAAATCCTTAAATGAAATAAAGTTTCAAGAATTGCCCATTTACTAGGCTACCAAAAGTATCTCCTCCTTTCAAATTGTGCAGAATGAATGTATTGTTCTACTGAACTTGAGCAATGACAAAAGGACCTGTCTGCAAGGAGTCAAACTTGCCATGATTAACTTTATTTTCCTTAAATGCATCCCACTTAAGCACCCAATCACGAACTTGGAAATTGTCCACTTTTTCCTTCCTGTTAAAGGTTTCTTTAATTTTCTTCTGATAAACCTTTGACTTCTCAACCAACTGCTCTCTAATCTTCTATAGTTCAACTAAGTTATTCATTCTTCTTACCATGTCATTTTCTTCATCTTGTTCTTCTTGCAAGAACTTAGCCATAGGGAGAATCAACTGGATGGGGAAAACATCATTAGCACCATAAACCAGTTTAAATGAAGAATTTCCTATGGATTTTTTGATGGTAACTCATTCAACCCATAGTGAAAACTTTAGCTTGGAATCCCAGCTCTTTTTGTTGTCCTCTAACAACTTTTTGATTACCCTTACTAGGCTCTTGTTAGATGATTTTGCCAGTCCATTTCCTTGAGGATAATATGAGGTAGAATGCACCACTTGAATGCCCATGGGTTTATTCATGTCCATCAATTCTTTTGCCTTGAAAGATGTTGTATTATCAGTGACTAGTTTGGTTGGGAAACCAAATCTAGTGAAAATATTCTCATTCAAGAACTTCATGACAACTTGATGATTGGCATTCTTAGTGGGTATAGCCTCAATCCACTTGGTGAAATAATCAGTGGCTACTAAGATCCATTTGTGTTGGCCACTGGAATATGGGTTGATCTCACCTATAAAGTCCAAGCCCCATTGCTGGAAGGAACCATTGACATGTATTGGCTTTAAGGGAAGATATTTTAGCTGTTGTCTTCCTACAAACCTCTAACAGTTGTCACAAGATTTTACAAAAGAAAACACATCAGAGAACAGAGTAGGCCAATAATATCTAGCCCACAGGATTTTGTGAGTTGTGGTTTTCCAATAATGGTGCCCTCCACAGATGCTAGAATGGAACTGATGTATGACTTCCATGGATTGTTCTTTATCTAGACATCTCAAGAGGATTCTTGATGGGTCTTTCTAATAAAGCATACTTTTATTAATGTAAAATTTCACAGATCTAAGTTTAATGGCACGAGCTTGACTTGACCTAAGCTCGGGAGGGACTTCTAGCTTTTACAAAAAATGAACTATGCTATAATACAATTCACATGTGGCTAGATTTTCAGCCAAAGACTTATTCTGCTTTTGCTCTACTAGTGCTCCCTCTGCTTGCTCATAATCTGAATTTAGACCCATGGAATTTATATCTAACAAGCTACAATTTTCTTCAGCCATAAGTTTAGCCAAGCCCTAGCCTTTGACAAGCTTAGTGGGCTTCACCTCTATGTTAAACTCTATGAATTTTGCAATCCATTTAGCTCTCTTCTCATCAATATCTGGCTAAGTTAAGATATCCTTTACTGAGGCTAAAGGTACATATGCAACTACTTTGGAATGTAGAATATAAATTCTGAATGCCTTTCAAGACTTTATGAGAGCATAAACTTGTTTTTCCATAAGGTCATACCTTAGTTTAGCATCCCTTAAAGTTTTGCTAAAAAAGGACACGGGGTGCTCTATGCCTTCATCATTTTTCTGCAACAAAACTACTGCAAGTGTATCATAAGAGGAAAAAGAGAAGATACAAAACTCCTTAGTGTATATGGGCTGATTAGAGTGGGAGATTCCATGATAGCTTGCTTGATGGCCTCAAAGGAGCTTCTTGAAGCATCTGTCCATTTACTTTTGTTCCTTTCTTCAGCATGGAAGTGATGTGCTTCACAAGCTCTGCAAACTTTGGAATCAATCTCCTTACAAAGTTAATGTTACGCAGGAAGGATTGAATTTCCATTTTTGACCTTGGGATGGACTGTCTGAATGGCTTGAACCCTTGCTGGATCGATTTTTACACCTTAAGCAGAAACAATATGTCCCTAGAGTTTGCCTTCTTCTAGAGAAAACTGTGACTTCTTTGGGTTCACTGAAATTCCAAGTTGTCTGCACTTTAGGAATACCTTCTTCAAATGTTGTAAATGGTCTTTGTGGCTGCTAGAGAATACTATTATGTCATCAAGATAAATAAGGACAAATTTATCCTTCTCTCCCACAAAGGCTATGTCCATGGCCCTCTAAAAAGTAGCCCCAACATTCATTAGTCCGAAGGGCATCTTGGAGTACATGAAAGTGCCCCAAGGAGTAGTGAAGGTGGTCTTTTCCTGATCTTCAGGATGTACAACAATCTGATTGTAACCTGAAAATCCATCTAAGAAAGACATAACTCTAGCCCCTAAAACTCTTTGCAACAAGTGTTCCATCTTAGGCAAGGGATAATTATCTTTTTTAGAGCAGTTGTTTATTTTTCTGAAGTCAACACAAAGCCTAAGTTCTCCATTTTTCATACGTTAGGGGCACTATAATTTTAGCACCTAATAGCTTCTTGATCTCTTTCTCAATCAAAGGCAACAAGAGAGGGTTGATAGGTCTTAATTGTTTCTTAAAAGGGATGGTGTTCTTTTCCAGTGGGATATTATGTTAAATGATGTATGCATTATAGGTTTTATGATCGATGTATTCCCAAGAAAAATGTTAGTGAATTGCTTCATAAGGGTGCAATACTCGGAATTCTGGGTAGAGGACAAATGGGTGGACAGATTTATGTTTTTTTGGATGGGATAGGCTCCTTATATTATGTTTATAGATGACAGATTAATTCTCTGTTTTGGCCGGCTTATATGGCACGTCGTTTTGGTCAAACAATTTCTTTAGAGGCACTAATCCCTTTGGCATATGGTTAATAGGTAGCTGGATGCTTCTTCCTCAGTCGATCTCATTTTTTTAACTTGGGCTGGCTGCATTCTCCCATGGCTTCATTTTCTTGATCGATGTGTGTTTCAGAAAATTCCTCAACGACTTGCAAAAACCTATTAATTTCCTCATCGTCTTCAAAAACCCTCCAATATTTGACATTGTCAGGCAGAAATAGTCTGTATTTTACCTGAAATTCATATGTCAATTTAGGAGGCAAGGGAGGAATAAACGTGCTAGCAAACACAGCAAGGGAATCGGCAAGCTGATTCCTCATTCTTGGAATAAGAAATGCTAAAATCATTAAAAGAATCTTTGAGCCTCCATACCTCATATCTGTATGCCTTTAGCCTTGGATGCTTAGCTTGGAAAGTTTTATTTACCTGTTGAATAATGAGGTCTACATCTCCAAGCACTTTTAGGCCTTTGATACCCATTTATTTAGAAGCGTTTAAGCCCAGAATCAAAGCTTCATACTCTGCAATGTTGTTTGTGACCTGAAAGGTTAATTTGAAAGATAAATCAATGTATTCCTATGTTGGGGACACAAGGACTACACCTGCCCCTACAACTTCTTTAGAGCAAGCCCCATCAAAAAACATATCCCAAATTTGTGGGTTTTCTTCCTCTACGATTTGGCAAACTAGTTTCCTAAGTTGCGTGGAGGCCAATTGAGATTCTTCAATATAAAGGATACAAGCTCCAAAATTAGTGTTGATAACATATATGGGATGATTGGTGGGATTATTTTCGTCACTGATTATATAAGCCAACTACACCTCTCTGTATAATCTCTTGCTCTCACCTTCGAAAACTAGGACAATAGCATAAGATACATCATTTTGTAACTATCCACCTAATCTCTTAATCCAACCTCTGGAAAGTAACATGTTGAACTTGGGAGGTACATCGGCTACCACACTTTCCATCATCATACTTTTCATAGGCAAGTAAGACAAAGTGATGGCTAGGTCCTTGATTAATCCTAGACAGTTCACTTTTCTAGAGTCAAAAGAAAATACGTCATGATAAGGCTTTGTGATGTCAAGACCCAACTCATCCATGATAGCCTTGGGAATTAGATTATGGTTGGCTCTAGTGTCCAGAAGGTAGTTGTGAAGGATTTTATCACGAATAGTCAGAGAGACATGGAATGATTGGCAGTTTTCTTCACAGCTTTCAATCATTGGGCTGAGGATAACAGCTGGCTTGTCATCTTGTAGATTTACAGAGTCAGTGGAGGCTTGGATGGCTTTAGGCTCAAGGGCCTCGAGAATGGATCCTTCAAAGGACTCATTCTTTACTAGTTCAATCATAGGCATAGTTATTCTTATCTTTTGAATTTTTGGTTGAAAAATGAAAGGAGAAGGAGAGTTGTCGAGGCCTCTTACCCCATGAGCTGGAGCTTTGAGGATGATGGGATCAACTACCAGTTGTTTTTGCTTATTATCTTGCGGTACTGTTGGGACAAAAGCTCTTTGAATAGGAGTTTCCTTGCCATTATTTATCTTTGACCTAAAATTATATCTTTGCTGATCTACAGTTTGTAGAATAGCTTTACCATCTCATTCTTGGTTGATCTGGTCATTACATAATGACTTTTCATAAGCAGCTGAGCTCAAAAAGGAGGCATTGCCTTTGTCTTTTAGACAATGGATCTCATCTTCTTCAAACTGCTCTTCTTCCATGATTGCATTTTGAAAAGGAGCCTTCACCCTTTGGTCTTCATTAGCGTCTTTGTTTCTTTGCAAAATCTACAACTGCTCATTTGTTCTTCTATACAGATTTGGATTTGGATTTCTAGGAGCAAAGGTATTAGGTACTCTTCCTTCCCCCGGGTGTTACTCAACCTTCAATTTGGAGATTTCAGAGGCTAACGAATTAATCATTTTGGTCATTTTATCTATCTTAGGATCAGAGCAAGATGAAGACTCGCCCCTCTGTCTTATTCTATCAACATTTCCCTTGAGCTTCTCTATAGCCATGATGTTTGATTCCACTTCCAAGGATACATCCTACATGTCAGCCAAAGTAGCACATCACCTCTCTCTCAATAGTAGGTAGAAGTCAGAATCAAAATAACTAGAATAGGTGAGTTTAGCAAAGGTAGTAGTGGGTTTTACTTTAGCTGGTATCTTACTATTCATACAGTTAAACCTCTTATTAAAATCAGACAACAACTCACCATTTTCCCCCTTTAAGTTCCCAAAATCAGTGTGGTAGTAGAGGAGATCCTTCTTACCCCCCAATGCTTTAGGAAGGCATCATCTAAAGCTTCAATATTTGCTATAGATCTTGGGGTTAGTTCTCTAAACCATTTTCTATCCTCTCCATCTAGGCTTTGGACAAAGACTCTCATCCACACATCATCTTCACTAATGTCCAGATTATCAGCATAGCTATATAATAAATCAAGATGTTTTTTAGTAGTGACACTTTCAGTCCCAGTGAACTTAGGCCTATATTTCTGATATTCTCCAGTACACATGGCATTCAAAGGAGTGGGTAGTATTAGAGGTCCATACCTAGTAGCTATGATTCTTTCCATTTTGGTACGTGCTTTTGGACCTGCCATAGCTGTGTTGGCTAAAAGAGTATTGACAGTCTAAATGATGGAGGGCTAAGGAGTGACTGACGGGACTAAATGAGTATGATGGATAGGATGTGAGGTTTCCTTTGGGCTTATGACAAAAGGAGAACCTAAAGAATAAGGAGCTTTCTAAATCTCTGAGAGTTTTTCTTCACTACTAGTATTAGATGCTATACTCTCAACATGTATTTGTTCTATTACAAGCCTTTCTTGAAGAGATATAGGAGATTGTTTAGGTTTACCTGAACCTGATGCTCCTTTCTGTAATACCTTTCTCTCTTTGATGATATTTTTAGGATCAGGTACTGGGTCAGCTTCTGACTCCTGAGGTTTTCTCTGAGTATGCCTCAAAAACTGAGCCAGAACTATGAAGTGGAGTAGCCAAGGGGTTCGACCTCCAATAGAGTCACCAGATAGATTATTACAACCAAAAAAGTTCCTAGACTTTGTCTATCATCAAATTTGGATCTATGTCATTTCCCAGGGAAGTTGAGCTTCAATTTCCTCTCCCAAATAATGGTGCCAATTATGTTATCACTCTAGGAAACTCTCCTAGGTTGTAGATCGAAGATGCCTGGTAACATATAGTCTTCAATATTGTTCTCTAAACTATTGTAATAAATCAGGGTTTGGATCAAGTTAGATAACCATTTCAGCTATATTGTCACTCAAGACATGCATGAACACTCTCACCAATACAAGGATTTAGACCACTAATGCTCAATAGTTTATAGATTCAGTAGATATATGGAGAACACTGATTGTACCAGTAGATTTCATACATAAACATAAATGAATGGCTAGCCACAAGCAAAAAAATAAAATACTGACTATACTGGCGGATGCATATATGACCACACATCGATGGCTAGCTACAGGTAGCAAAGAAGCTTGTGAATCTAATATGTCAAAGTAGAGATAAGATGATAGTTATCTGGCCTTAGACACAAAGAAAACCTTAACAAACTATTCAAGTGCAAGCATAGAACAACAAAGAGAATGGACATTGAATATATAATGGAAAAAGAAACATATATTGCTAGAATGAAGATAAGAAGCTTGAATGAATAGAGGAGGAATAATATCCAAAATTTTAACCCTTATTACATATTATGAACAACTATTTATAGCATGTTTATAATGCTCTTGAGCTCTAAGATGCTCAAAGTCTTAATCTGTCTGATATTCATTGCTAACTGATTTGATGCCCTCTAAGCAAGCATGGTGTTATAGACATATTTGGGAACATCAACCCCAAACTCATATGTCAATAAACTATGACTCATCAACCCCTAAAAGAGTTGTTTCATATGCTAAAAGAACATAGTCATTTGATTACATCATTCCTAAAAAGTTCCACTTGAGAAACCATCTAGAAATGGCCTAAACTGAACCATACTGACTGCTCCATTGGCAAAGTGCAATGCATACTGAGTGGTACACTGCTACCATGCGATGCATACTGATTAGGCCTTCTATAGGGTGTGATGGGAAAGGATGGACAAATGTCCGAGATAGTTTGCTAGGTGGTTGCTCATGGAATATTCTAAAAGCTTCTCCTATGCCACTTGCCTCTCTAAATTCGCCCAGGGATGAGTAAGAGATATAAGAAATCTCCAAGTGGAACCAATTGTAACAAGTGGAATGACACTAATCAAACCCCATGGATGACTCACACCCTTGCACACATCTATAAATGGATCCCTCGTCTAAGAGATCTAGGTGTTGGAATATTGTGAATTGCAAGGAAGTGCTGATAGTTTGTAATTGAGGAAAGAGTATTGTATTATTGGTGTGATGTTGCTATTTCATGAGGTAAAGAGGAATTGAAGCTGGGAGGATGATGCTAGATCAGACAACTAGGTTGTAATTCTCCCTTTTATTAATAAATTTCTTCAAGTTTTCTTCCATATTATTGTGCAATTGTGAATGTTATTATTTGTGAATGCTATCATTTGTTCATTATATATCCGATTCTGTAATGTTTATGTTGTAATAGATCACGATGCTTTGACGGTTCTTTGTTACTGTACTTGTGTAGGTACTCTCCAAGAGGGTTAAGTATAGGGAGGAGTTGCAAGTTCTGTCAAGGGGGAGAGAGATCAAGAAAGGGATTAAGTAGAAGCTCCAGGTTGGTTCCATTATCTTTCTCCTATCTGTTACACATAGAAGAAATCATTGAATTGCTTTAAATGGTTGTTTCTAGGGTAGTTGCCAAACCTAGAGGGGTAGTCATTCAACAAGACACTAGTTTTCCCATAAACAAATTGGTGACTCCGCTAGGGAAGAACATATGTTTGTTTTTTGGTACTATTTGTTTTATTAACTATAGACAGAGCCTGAAGGTAGCCAGGTAGCCTTCGAACTGCTCTTGCTCTGTAATTGCATAGTAGATGAATGTTGCTTTAGTCAATCTCTGGTTTAGTTTATGAATTAAACATTTGACTTACAAGTACATCTAGATGTCCTTTTGGTATCTCAGTAGCCTCTCAATACATTCCTCTATACTTTGCTCTTTACTGTTCATCAAAGCTCAGCTTAACTCATTGAAAACAGCTGCACACCTGAGCCAAAACCCATTTCAGTTGCGCTCCATGGACCATTGCACTGTCTTCCACTGTAAACCAGTATGCATCGAATCTCCTGAGTGTAGTAAGTGTGATGCATCACTGTTTCTGTGAAGCCCAGGTGTGATGACTGAATGAATCCTTTTTCCATTCTAGAAATTGGGGGTTTTTGACCTTGTTTTTAGTTTTGTTTAGTTGTTTTTGCTGCTTATGAACAATACCTTCTTACTGAAGCCTACTTGCATCACATAGATTAGCCTCCATTAGATTAGGATTAGTGATTTTTTTTTTTTTTTTTGTATTTGTTCATCATTTACAATCCCTTGTCGAAAAGTTGTTCAAATTGATTTGTCGCTTTCATACAAGAAGTGTCGTAATTGTCACTTTGTGTCGAAAACAGAAGTGTCATGAATTCTTCCTTCCCTGGATAGTTGATTGAAAGTTTCGTCATGTATTTGGTTTGATTTGTTTTTATTCGAAGTGTCGAAAGCATTTTTATTCAAAATTGAAAAGTTTCATGGAGTCTTTCTTTCTCTTTTGAAGAAGAAATTGTCGAAAATGTCATTTTGATTAAAATATTTCAGATCTTTGTTGCATTTACTTTTCCTTTTTGGCATTTTTCACATTAAGGTGAATGAAAACAAATACATGCATTTGCATTTAGAAATTTTTAGGTTTATGTGGAAAAAATTGATTTAGGAAGATGCACTAGTGTGTGCTCTTTGTTCTTTGTTTGAAAGAATTGTAATCTTCTTTCCCTAATAGCTAGGATTTTCATTGCTCAAAATAAACAAAGATTATTTATCATTGTAGATTGCATTTAGGAATTTCAAATCATCATCATGCGGTGAACCATTGAAAGGAAAAATTTAAACAAAATCAACTTTAAAATAAATTTCAATGATCCTAACAATGCTTTAGAACTTAACGCAACACAACTAGAGGTCTAGGCTAGAGACGTGTTTAAGCGTCATTAAAACTAGTGGCTATCATCTTCATTGAAGGTTGGGTGATTCCTCCTCCCTGATATGACAAGTACTAGCATGGACTTGTGCTCCCCATACCATCACGTATATATTGGGAGACCATAATAGGCTTATATACTTTATCCACAGGAAGCTAAGTCTGCCACCTTATTGATCATAATGCACTGAACACAACATTCAGGAAGATTAACTGTCATACATAAGTCCCAGGTAATTTCTCTTTAATTTATCACCAAGGTGTATATTGCAATTTTGCGATTGGTTTGGTAATCCCTCTGTCTATATTTTCTAGAGTAGTCACTTTTGTTCCTTTTCGACTCTTTAAAAGAAAATTTCCATCTGAGCACTTGTCCTTTCAAGCTCATTAAAAATCGAAGAATACTAGAGTCATCTTTGGCTTTTATCGACTCTTAAAAACTGAAAAAGCAAATTTGTGTCAAAGCATCTTTAAAATTAATTGAATTCAAAATAACATCATTTTCCCCTTAATTTTGAGTTAATCAAGTAATCCGCAATTGTGGAAGAAAGCCAATCAAAACTCCATCGTTTGCGGAGACTATTGATTCAACTATCTTTGCCTCCAAAAGCAAAGCCAATCCAGGCAAAATAGTCTCGTTTAACTGAGTCCAATTCATCTAGTTTATTTGAGAATTTTGTTTCAACATCGTCAGAGACTCCAGTTACTCTGATTATTTTTGGTACATCTACCTTTAGAGAAGAAGTTCCGCAGTTGCAAGAGGACATTGGAACTAATCCTAGTGTAACGATAGACACTTCTATACCTGAAATAACTCCATCTAGAGTTGATACAGAACCCATATCAGTTCAAACTGAGGCGACATTTGAACCAGTAGTTGTTCAAGAACCTCCCTTTGAGACTGAAGTTCACCTACCTAAACATCTAGAAGTTGAGTTTCAATATTCAGAAGGTGTCACCCCTCCAACATCTGTCACTGTAGAAGCTATACCTTTTTCGGCTCTAGAAATTGTTTACGAACTTGATAATATACCTCTTCCACCTAGACTGATTACTATAGAGCAAATAGTAGAGGATCCTCCATCTAGCACCTCGTTACATTTTGGAACTGGGATTCATTTGTGTTCTTCTACTCTTGAGTTTAGTTATCTTAATCCTCCTTCATCGCGAGTTCCTATCGAATCGCTTGGAAATCTTTTGGATAGACTAAACGTGTTTGATCAACCATCAACATCTAGGAATGTGTCATCTGATGTAGCTACGACAGAACTTCCTGCCACCATTCCTACAATGTTTACTAGTATGCCATTTGTTCCGGCTGGTTATCAATCACTAGTTAGAGTCCACTCAGGGGCTGCGTCGGCACCATGGTCTACTCCTATTCATTCATCCAAAGTCCCATCTAGTATTTCTTATGTAGAAACTTAGCAATTTGATCCTGCATGCTGGTATCAATTTGGGCAAACCAATATTCAAAGACTGATATATCCTTTAAACACTAGACTACCACCATATGGAGGGTAGTATGCCTTTTCATTGTTCCCTCCTGGGGGACAACCATATGAGAGTTTCCAACAAAATTCAGGTCAAACTGGAATTACATCTAGTGGTTGGATACCAATATTGCCAGAACAATCAAGGGTTGTATATCCAATGCAACCGATCCAACCTGTGTTGAATATTCCCACTATACCTGCTATTACAACTATGTCGCAAACACAAGCACAACCTGTTGTGTCTCAACCTCATGTCTCTTAGGTTGCAATACAATATCCACTTGTCTCTACAGCTCAATCGCAACCTCAAATTAGTGCTTCCTTATCTAGAATGACTCAGGCACAAATGGGTATTCTCAATATACATCTTGGTTAATCTTCCAGTATTGGGCAACAGCAAATGGTCCAACAACCATGGCTGGCACAATACCAACAACCCCATTTCCAATAAACCCAACCTTAGTTTGGACTTGGTTTACAAGCTCAAACTAGATTTGGTCAATATCAAGCCTATCGAGGACTTGAGCAACAAGGCTTTGTAGGTTTTGGACAGCCGCATTTTCAAAATGGTTATCAACAACCACACTATACTGGTTATGTCCAAGGACCTTATCAAAATTACCAGCATCAGATACATTATGTTGGTATGAAAAGACCTACTACTCAAGTGATTCCATCTTATCCTAGGTATGCTTCACCTAACCTGAATCAACAGTTGCCTTTTGTAGCAACTCTAGGATTACTAGATTTAAACCGGCTGATGAATGATCCAATTGCATACACCCCTTGGTGGCCAGCGATTCCTCATAAAATTCTCTCAGATATTCCTAAATTCAATGAAAATCCAGGTGAAGATCCATCGAATCATGTAATGACTTTTCATTTGTGGTTCTCATCTAACACCTTGAATGATGATTCGATTAGGCTTTGCCTTTTTTAGACAATTCTCATTGGTCTAGTAATGAAATGGTATATTGAATTGCCTAAAGCTTCATTTCATAACTTCAGCATCCTTGCCACTACTTTTCTAACCCAATTTCAGTAACCCATTAGGTACGAAACGGGAATAAAACTCCTTACCAACTTTAAACAGACCACAACCACTCACATATCTGATCATATTCATGAGTGGTGGCATTGTCCTTGAATGGTAAAGACGTATGTTCCTAATCAGCTTTTAGCTGAGTGGTTTATTAAGTCCTTATTTCCATCTATCACTAAGGACATGGTGAAAGGAGTTTTCACTGAAGAGAAAGTCATTGCTCGTGCCCAATATTTAGATTTGATCTGTACTCAATCTAGCACACTCTACGACAAAATTCCTAACGCTCTTGGACCAGATTTTTCCATTCCACTTCCTCCTAAATCAAATAGGGACTCTCATGCGGGTGACGGTGCCTCAAGCACGCACATTGCAAGAGGTCCATCTGGTCAAGATCTAGTTGTTTCTAGTCACAATGCAAATGAAAAACCACTTGCCTCAGAGATTAATGCCATGTCATCTGACAAAGGAAAAAATCCAAAGCAACCAGGGGGCAAGAAGAAAGGAAAAAATAATAAGAAGAAATAGGAGAATTCCACTCCTAAAAAATCATCTGAGAACCCTAATAGGACAAAGAAACCTCCTTGTTTTCCCTGTTTGATATGTAACGAGGAGAATTATATGAGAGATTGTCCACATCGGTCTGAGGTTTCAAAACTTTTGAAGGCTTCAAATACCTCAGCAGTGTTGACTGATCTGTTTCCAAACCGAGAAACTAACCTAGTTGCTGTCGATAATGCTTCCACATCCCAAGTGCTCATGCTATCCATCACAAACAAGAAAAATGATGCTTTGATATCAACAAGGAATATGGATTATGGGAATCCATCATCATCGAATAACTAGGCTACAGATCAACCTAGTGGTTCGACAGCAACTTCACCAGAAGTTGTTCCACACATTATTCCTAGATTAACTATAAAGCCACCAAAGGGAGTCATACATAAATCAACATTTAATCCTCATGCTCGAGCTACTCAGAATTATAATATAGTGGAGGATCTTGCTCAATCGCCATCTGCTAGGTCGACACTTGAGGTATTGCAAAATTGTCCCTCCCAAAAATAGGCTTTGTTATCAGCAATAGGTGGGATCGATCCAATGGATTCCAATCTTGTGGCCTTTAATCATAAGGGATATACACCTCAGTTACCAGCCCAACTCGCTTTCCTTATATAGGTAAAAACCCTCCATAAAAATTTTCATCGAATCATCATTTATGAAGGGGCATCTACTTGTATTATGACAATGAGTTTTTGGAAAACTCTTGGTTCACCACCCTTGTCACGATCATCAACAACATTAAAATCATTCGATGGAAGAACGTACACTCCCTGTGGGATTTTAAGTAACTTGCAAGTTGAACTGGTGGGCATGACAGTAGAGATTGAAGTCGAGGTCATTGATAGAAATCTTTATTACAATATCTTACTGGGGAGGCCTTGGATTTATGCTATGGCTACCATTGTGTCTACATATTTTAGAAAGACTGCATTTTCCTTTTAAGGTGGAATAACAATCGTTAACCAACTAGCCTTTTTTCATAACAGTTCACAAGCTACTGGAAGCATTCTATTGATCAATGGAAGTTCACAGTCACTTCAAAATGTTGGAGTAGGTCTCCTTAAAGACCCTTCCCTAATGGGTACTTTTTCCCTCCCACCTCCACTTGGTTTCGTAGAAGTGGCCACAACGGAAACCTATCAAATGATCTCTTCTACATCATCTCAGTTTATGAAGAGATCCGACCATTTTGATAGTGAGGATCATCAGAAGGTGCTGCCACCAAGCCCCAATTTCAACTTCAGCTAATCATACCTTTCTTGAAGAGAGTGAGAATGATACCGTTCAAATTCTTTTTGTTACTTTAGATTCTAATGAACTTGGGGGAAATCCACCCATTCCTTCACGACAGGAGGAAAACCCCCCAGTTCTCATAGCTCAAGGGGTTAATTCAACCATTTATTTGGTACCCCCTCCAAGTAGTCTAGTCACTTCCTTTGATTGGAATCAACTAGCAAGATCCCACCTTCCTTCTTATGTACCTTTCCGGATCATAGTACAAGTTTGTAAAATAGTCATGTTTAGCACTATTATAGATGAAGGCGCGTCATTGAGTATCCTTTCCTCAACTGCTTGGAAAGTGCTTGGTTCACCACTGCTTATGCTTGTTACACAGAATCTATTATGATTTAACAAAGGAACCAGTCAACTGTTAGGGATCCTTCCTAAGTTACTGATCACTTTGGGAGGAAAAACCGTTCATCTGAACATGATGGTAGTCCAAGGGCCTTTAGATTACAATCTACTCCTTGGATGTGACTATGTTTATAACATGGAAGCTATTGTTTCAACATTCTTCCGAGTGATGAGTTTCTCGCATGAAGGAAAAATTGTCACCATTGACCAGCTTTCATTTCCTAGACCAAGCATAGCTCTGAATCAATCATCATCCCTAAATCGTCCAATTGCATCAACAATATCAATTAAACCTTCATTCCATCCACTTGATAACCATGAGTAGTTTGGTGAATGTAACAAAGCTTAGGGGGCATGCACCCTTGTCTATTCCAGACACACCTATTTGTAAAGATAAGTTTCCTTGTAGGTTATGTGATTGGTCTGTCACACTGGTCCATCACACCACTTACCTTTGCCTATTCTAGACGAAGTCATCCTGCTTCACCACAGTGACTTCCATTTGGTTACAAGAGATTCTCCCTTTCATCATGTTGTGGGCATGAAAACCATCTAAAGCATAAGTTTTTCATTTCAAGCTTGTCTAAAAATGAAACTGACTTCAAGCATAGTTTTGTCATTTCGAGCTTGTGTAAAAATGAAACCGACTTCAAGCATAGTTTGTTCATTTCAATCTTGCGTAAACATGAAATTGATTCCAAGCATAATTCCCCCATGGTTCAAGCTTGTCAAAAAATGAACCCACCTTCAACTAATAAACCTTTGTGATTGCCATTTTTATCATCCTTTTGAACCTTGGTTGTGTACATCCCATCACCACCATCCCTTTAGCCAATCATACGCTCTCACTTGGTTGTTTTACCCTTTTTGAGGAACGTTTGTGATGAGTGGCCTTACTAGCCACCCTCTTTACAGAAATTAACATGTTTTGAGAAGTTCCAAAATTCACCAGAACCAGTTACTACGCTAGACACAACTCATTCCTCAAAATCGAGTCTCCTTTAAACCCTTTTCAGACTCATTAAATATGAAAAGATTGTCGAGCGCTGGCCTTTCTAGCTCGTTAAAGTGATTGGAGATGTCATCCCTCCTATATGATTTTATACTTTTTTCAGACCCGAGGGATTATCTTATGAAAAGGTCGTGCGCTTGTCTTTTTCGGCTCATTAAAGTGATTGGAAAAGTCATCCCTTTTGTATTATTTTATCCTTTTCCAGACTTGAGGGATTATTGTATGAAAAAGAACTCATGGAGTTTTCTTTTCATACCTTTTAAAACTCTCTAAACATGAAAAGGACTGAGTTATCCTTGTCGTTAAACTCGTTAAAACATAGCGACAGGTTTGCTTAAAGGGAAAATTATAGAACAAGCATATGTTATCCTCCTCAAGCTTGACAAAAATAAAGAGGTACTGGTCAACAATGACTGGGGAAAAAGGAAAAAACTTGAAGAATTTATGGTAGCAGGTTTCTCTTGAACATGACACTTTCATTTCATCTCCATTATTGAGTTGGGTTGGGTTATTTTGTTCACCGGTCATCTCACCATTGGTCTTTCATACCATCCATCTTTTGGGATTAATGCTACCAATTCATCTTAGTGTCGCCAACATGTTCAAGAGAATTCATTCAATTGAGAAACCACAATCCGGTTAATGCCTCATCCACTACAATACCTCCAACCTTCATTTTTTCATGACCGCCATTCCTAAACCTTGTGTCATTAGTTAATTTTCACCTCTAGAAATCATTTTCTTTATTTCATGTCGTAGATATGGGATACATTAAGGCCCTCCTATGACGAGTCATTTTTTGTCAACATTAGCTAATTATCCAAGAAGTTGACTTAGAAACACCCCTTCCAGTGCTTTGAAGCTTGCATACATCAATGGAAAGTTTCTCACTTCCGACAATAGGTTGACATCAATGGCCTTCGACTGAAATATTTTGTGTGTTGTTCGACATCGGATCATATATTCACACCACGTGAATTGTACTGTAGTACCTTGAGGGTCATTATCATTATCGGTGATTCCTCTCACATATTTTAATAGCTTACATCATTCGCTGGTAATCAGACGATGTCTTTCCATGTTTGACTTGAAAACATCTCTTCACATGGATTGACTTGTACATCAGGTGAATATTGAACAAGTTTGAAGACCCTGGATCTAGTTTCATCCATCCGGGTTGCAATATATCCAAGGATATAAAAACATCAAAATGTACAAAAGCACTGCACAGATGGTCATCCGAACCATGGATGATGACTCCACATTTGAAGAATCACCAGTCTGCATCTATAGACGACTATCTAATCTATGTACATGAAATGAATTTATAATGTTGAGCATGGGAATGCCTCCCTTAGCTAGATCATGAATATTATATTATGATGATGTATTGTGTCATAACTTATGTAGGTCACCTTCCAGTTCAAAACTTCAGATCCTCATGATAAAGAATTTCACCCGACATCAATATTTACAGCTTCATGTTTTAGGGGGCAACTGTTATAGACATATTTGGGAACATCAACCCCAAACTTATATGTCGATAAACTAAGGCTCATCAACCCCTAAAATAGTTGTTTCATATCCTAAAATAACATAGTCATCTGATTACATCATTCCCCAAAAGTTCCACCCAAGAAACCATCCAGAAATGGCCTAAACTAAACCATACTAACTCCTCCACTGGCAAATTGCAATGCATACTGAGTGCTACACTACCAGGGTGTGATGGATACTGATTAGGCCTTATATAGGGTGTTATGGGTGAGGATGGACAAATGTCCGAGATAATTTGCTAGGTGGTTGCTCATGGAATCTTTTAGAAACTTATCCTATGCCACTTGCCTCTTTGAATTCGCCTAGGGATGAGTAAGAAATCCAAGAAATCTTCGAGTGGAACCAATTGTAACCAGTGGAATGGCACTTATAAAACCCCAAGAATGACTCACACCCTTGCACACATCTATAAATGGATCTCTCATCTAAGAGATCTGGGGGCTGGAATATTATGAATTGCAAGGAAGTGCTGATAGTTTGTAATTGAAGAAAGAGTATTGTATTGTTGGTGTGATCTTTCTATTTCATGAGGTGAAGAGGGATTGAAGCTGGGAGGATGATGTTGGATCAGACAACTGGGTTGTAATTATCCCTTCTATTAATAAAGTTCTTCAAGTTTCCTTCCATATGATTATGCAAATGTAAATGTTATCATTTGTGAATGCTATCATTTGTTCATTATCTATCCAATTCTATATTGTTTATGTTATAATATATCACGATGTTTTGACAGTTCTTTGTTGATGTACTTGTGTAGGTACTCTCCAAGCGGGTTAAGTATGGGGAGGAGTTGCAAGTTCTGTCAAGGGGGAGAGAGATCAAGCAAGGGATTAAGAAGAAGTTCCAGGTTGGTTCCATTATCTTTCTCCTATCTGTTACACATAGAAGAAATCGTTGAATTGCTTTAAATGGTTGTTTCTAGGGTAGCTGCCAAACCTAGAGGGCTAGTCATTCAAGAAGACACTAGTTTTCCCAGAAACACATGGGAGCAGAGTTTTCTGCTTCTAATAGTAGAGTAACTGCTTTCAGATATTTTTTGTGGCTTGTTGCACTGTCTAGGAGATTTTGTGTGCCAAATATGCTCCATAGTGTTTGTTGGTGTGGCTATTGCGCTGTCTGAGCTCCCTGATCTTTTTGTTTTGTGCTGCAGCGTGTTTTGGCCCTTCCAATGATTTAACAATGCATTCTTCTATTACAGTGGAACAGCACTAACCCTGTGGTGGACCTCTGTTGAAAACAATGTATATTTCTATTCTAAACAGAAAACACAGCCATCACTGCTAAATCCCACCTTCTCTGTCCTTTCTGACTTCAAAGGTCTCCAAAAATGGTTTATTATTTTCTCAAGTCCACCCTAGTCGCCATCACAATTCACAAAAGCTTGTATCCTATGTTTTTTCCTTGTATTTGGAAATCCACTGAAAACATTGAAAAACACGTGAAATTAGCTTTGGCGGACCTAAAACAATATATATTTGAACTCTAAAACCCATCGGGTCTGGACTTCATCGCTATTGGCGCTAGCAAGGTTCTTGTGTATTTCATTAAATAACAAAATATATGAAAAATACATTAAAAATGGCCAAGCCACGAACTTGAAATAATATATAATATCATTCCCGAACCCTTTTGGGTCCGGGTTGTATCGCTATCGGCGCTGTCATGTGTTCCTTTGTATTTCGTTTAAACAACGAAATACATTAAAATACATTAAAAGTAGGCCTTCACGCGGACTTCAAAATTCGTCAACTATCACATATAATTTTGTCGGGTCAGGCCCACCGGGTCGCACATATGCCCTTGCCTAGGCCTTGCCCCATGGTATAGTGTCAAGGCGATATAGCGATGCGATAAATCACAATTGTACATCGCTTGCTCCTTGGTCTTTTATATAATAGAACATATGTTCCCTGCCGATGCGACCCGCCGATCCGATCATTGGTGATCACTGATCAGTAGTGTCATGTGCCCATCTTTAAACCTCCTCTGTGATAGTGTCAATTGCAATTAACCACTTAGATCTGGGCTGTTGATCAGCCACATCTAACGGTTGTTGCGCCTCGATTGTTAAAGCCTCCAGTATGTAGTTTTTCACTGATTTTTTAGTGTTTTGGCCTCCCGATAATGTTTTTCCTCCCTTTTAAGAGTTTTCCTCCTGTGCTAGTTCTGATTTTTGAATGATCCTTAAGAAAATGCTAAAGATTTCAAGGGAATTTTTGGATCACTTGGGATGAGTTTAAGTGAATCTGGAAACTTTAAGAGCATACATGGATCCAATTTTTGGGCCTAGTGCCAGTGAGGCTAATAGGACCCATAGACTGCATCCACATAGTTGAAGTGTGAACACCATGCAGAGCAAGCAAGACTGAGGAAGAAGGTCAAGGCCTCGAAATTAGCCATTGTCCCGATCACCTTAGCTGAGGGTGATCTGCATGACATCGGCAAGATAATGCGTGATGTCACAAATGAGGCTCTTTAGGATTTAATGCTAGAGAACTAGAATATGTTGGGGGCCCTCCGAGTGCAGTTATAGGAATTATAGGTGTGCACCCATCAGGTTGGTACCCTTCCAACCAACCTCGCAGTAGCATCCTCGGTAGCTGAGCAGATGTTGCGTGCAAGGATGATGAACGCAATAGTGTTGCTGGAAGGGGTGCCAGTAACATCAAATGATGCTGACATGTTTTTAGTGAGCACGATGAAAGGTCTCGACATTAACCTAGCTGCCCTCTCACGCGAGACACTATATCTATTGCAGGATGGGATAACGATAGATTTGCGCACTAGGGAGAGCCATGCACTCCACGTCCTCAGTGAGCAAAAGATAAACATGGAATAACTCAGCTTGTAGTGTGACAAATTGGTGTTGCAAAATCAACAATTGGTGCAGGTGGTAGGCAATGCTTGCTGAAGTGTCATGGAGCTGCCCATCCCAACAGATATACCAACGGAGGTGTGGATCCATGGGCTAGTAGTAGGAGTTGTCAAGGCCAAGGAAGAAATGAAAAAGGTTTAGCTAGATTTGAATCTTTAGATCACCAATCTGTGGTTAAAGATGTAGCCATCCACTCCCCCAGAATTTAGAGAACATAGTGCTAGCGCTATCACATCGGGATTGGAGGAAATTAGAGGTGCAGTGCGAGACTACACCAGTCTGTTGGAAGAATCACTTGAGGTCCTCACAACTCTATAGGAGGACCCCAACATCCAATGCTTAGAGACAGAAGTGCGCATACTCCAACAGTAGTAGGATAGTGTCCAAGGAGCCTTGCAAATAGTGGTCCTCACCCAAAGGCTTGAAAGGATGTAGTAGGCTAATGCACTAAAGGAACAGGTGGATGTGGCAAGGTATAAGGAGGTAGTTCTAAAAGCTTGCGTCCAGCCTTGCATTGATGAGGCCTTCACCATCATGAAAAGCATCGAAGGCAAGCTCGTGAACATGCAAGGGATGCACACATTGATGCAGAGAAGCAGCCAAGACACAAAGGTCTCAGAACACTAGATGCAGCAGATCCAACAAGTAGTAGCTCAGTGCGTTGCTAACCTAAGCACAGTTTGAGAACAGTTGGAGGAACTTCACTCCAAGGTTGCCACACCAACTGAGTGGCTTGAGGGTGAGCCATGATTTTTGCGTTGGGGGCCTATTGGGCATGGAATCCCCCCGAGGCATGTTTTGGGGCTCAAAGCCCAAGGTTTGACCTAATCTTGTTGTAAAGCTCTATGAATTGTGGGCATGGAGTGTGAAATGTATGATAGAGTCACAGGGTTGTCTACCCTAGTTTTATAATGTAATGTGGCTGGATAGACCTACCCATGGTCTGCGGACCATGGGATTGTATAAATATAGTGAGGCTCTAAGTAGATATTAGAAAATAGAATAGAGGATGAGCATGAGAAGTCTAAGTGATTAAGTCACAGTGCGAAGTGTGTTTTGGGTCATAGAGTGTTGGAATTATGATACATATGTTGTACTTGATGGCAACCCACTCATCTCAGATGATAAATTATAGTGCAGCAAAGTTCACGCACTTTCATGAAGATAAAAGTTTATTTCAATGTAAGAGAAAAGTCACGCCTTTTAGTGGAGAAAAGTTTATTTCATGTAAAAGTTCATGCACTTTTATGTGGAGAAAATTTCATTTCATGTGGAGAAATTCACGCACTTTTATGCAGAGAAAAGTTTATTTCATGTGGAGAAAAAGTTCACGCACTTTTATGCGGAGAAAGGTTTATTTCATGTAGAAAAAAAAAGTTCACGCACTTTTATGTGGAGAAAAAGTTTATTTCATGTGGAGAAAATTTCACGCACTTTTATGTGGAGAAAAGTTTATTTCATGTGGAGAAAAAGTTTTTTTCATGTGGAGAAAATTTCACGCACTTTTATGTGGAGAAAAAGTTTATTTAATATGGAGAAAAGTTCACAAACTTTCATGGTTGGTTCATGGTATTGGTCCGATAGTTTTTTGATCCTATGGTTTTGGTCGGTGGTATTGCATCCAAAAGTGTTGATCCCAGGTATTGGGTTCATGGTATTGTGTTATTATGGTTTTGGACCGTGGTATTGTGAAAGGCCTAAAACTATAAAAGGGGAAGGAGATCATTTGGCAAAGCATCATCTGAATTATTGTTGAATATCTGATAAAGTGCTAGATCTGGAATACTCTGATTGGGTTATGGTGCAGATCTGGATCTAAATAAAGAAGGAACCTGAGCGCAAGGAGAAGGATAAGTTCTATTGATGGGTCTTAATCTTTAAGCTTGAATGATAGTATTTTTTGTTCTAGGTTTAGGTTTGGTGTGTGGTTACAGTTACTGTGATTTGGATATAGCTGTCAGAGAAGTTTCTACTTGATTCAGTGCTAATTGGTGAAAAGGAGATTGTTTGATGCAGAAATTCTTGATGATTGATTGATGTTCATGGATCTAGTCTGAAAACTTTATGAAACATGGTCCCTGGAATAAAGAGAAGGTTGTAGACTTCTATAGGCTAGCACCTACGTACTATTATCTTGGCTAGTGCAAGAGCTAAGGGGGTTGTAGCTCCCTTCCAGGAGAGTCTGGAAAATGAGAGAGGGTTGTAGCTCTTTGCAGGTTGCAGCCTGCATACTAGTAAAGGACTGCACCAGTACAATTGTAAAAAGAAGTTTCTAATTGAAAGAAGATAGATTGAGATGACTTGCAGCAGGTGGTTTTCTCCCGCATTGGGTTTCCACCTTATATCATGGTGTTCATCTGTGTGCCTTATGTGTGATGATCTATTCTATGTTACTGCATCTGTTAACTGATAATATGGTTGATAATGTTCTAATGCAATCATTGAAGATCAATTAACTTAATCATAAGAAG